>RXID01014400.1:0-182186 GCA_005019695.1 Trichopus zeylanicus subsp. travancoricus | reverse complement strand
CCTTGGTCCATCGATTGAGCCAACTTGAGAGGAGTGAGAGGCTGCTGTCCCATGACAAGCTCTGCAGGACTCATTCCTGTAGCCGACGACCTGTGGATGTTATAACAAAATTGGGCTATGTCCAAGAGCTCCAACCAATTGTGCTGGCTGGCTGTCACATAATGCCTTAAGTATTTCTCCACCAAGGCATTGATGCGCTCCGTTTGGCCATCTGTTTGCAGGTGTTTAGCCGTAGAGAACTTCAACTCTGAACCCATCAAGTTGAAGAGTGTTGTCCAAAACCTACCAGTGAATCGAGCATCTCGATCACTCACGATGTCTTTTGGGATACCGAAGTGCTTCACCACATGCTTGTAGAACAGCCCAGCTGCTACCTCTACTGGACATGCATGTGGTGTTGGTATGAACATCGCATACTTCGAGAGTCGGTTGATGACGACTAGCATTGAGCTCACCATGGAAATGGACTGTCACGGCTTCTCCGGAATAGGCAAGGGTTGTAGTAGCCCTGCCTGCTTCTTCCTCTTTATCTTGTCAAGTTGGCACACAAGACAAGTCTTGACATATATCTCGACGTCTTCCCCCATTTTTGGCCAATAGTATGACTTGGACAAGAGTGACATCATCCTTTGCCCTCCAGGATGTCCTGCCCATTGAGGATTGTGAGTCTCTCACAGTAGCTCACGCCTCAGCCCTCCCGCCTTCGGGATGTACAACCTGTTGCCTCTAGCATACAACAAGTTATCTTCAAGCCAATAACGCTTAATTACCCCTTTACGTACCTCTCCCCTAAGTTGGACATATGCTGGGTCTGCATCGGCTTGCTCTTTAACCCTCTCCAGCAAGGTTGACGATATTGTGGACAGCGCAGCTATGTAGCATTGCACCTCCCTTTGGCTCAATGAATCCGCCACTTGGTTTTGTTACCTAGGTTTGTGCACCCGCATGAAATCAAACTCAGCCAAGAACTCCTGCCACCGAGCTTGTTTGGGGGTCAATTTCTTTTGGGTCTTGAAGTAGGTGTTTGCAACATTATCAGTCATAACCTTGAACTTCGTTCCCAATAGATAATGCCTCCAAGTGTCCAAGCAATACACCACTGCTGTCATTTCTTTCTCATGTGTGGTGTAGCATTGCTCCGCATCCTTGAGCTTTCGGCTCTCAAACGCCATTGGGTGTCCTTCCTGAACAAGAACTCCCCCAAGAGCATGATCTAAGGCATTCGTATGTACCTCGAATGGAAGTTCGAAGTTAGGCAATCGCAGCACCAGCTCCATTAACACTGTTGCCTTCAGCTGGTCAAACGCCGCTTGGCATGAGTCCGTTCATGCCCATTTTCAATCCTTCCTCAACAAGTCAATCAGGGAATTCACTTTCCTTGAATAATTCTGAATGAATCTTCTATAATATTTAGCCAAACCGAGGAAAGGACGAAGATCCGATACCTTTGTTGGGGTTGCCCAATCGATGATTGTTTGGACCTTCCTCTCATTCATTTGTATCCGTCCCTTGCTCACCCTGTGTCCAGGGAACCTGATTTCTTTCCTCAAAACTCACATTTCTCCTTCTTGACGAAGAGCTTGTATTCTCTAAGCCAAGAGAATACCTTTCTGAGGTGGTCGACGTGGTCCGCCAACGTCTCCGAGTAGATGACAATGTCATCCAAGTATATACCACCACGAATCGATCCAAGAATTCATACAATACTTTGTTCATCAAGTTGCAAAAAGTTGCTGGAGCATTCGTCAATCCAAAAGGCATGACTAGGAACTCAAATGAGCCATACCTCATGACACATGTCATCTTTGACTCATCTCCCTCAGCAATCTGAACTTGCCCATACCCCGATCGCAAGTCCAACTTGGTGAAGTATATCGCCTTGGCCAATCAATCGAACAAGTCAACTACATTCGGCACCGGGTACTTGTTTTGGATAATCACCTTGTTTAGTGCCCAATAGTCCACTCACATCCGAAGTGAACCATCTTGTTTCCGCTAAAACAACACCGGAGCACGGTATAGAGCTTTCGACAGTTGGATCAGTCCCGCATCCAACAGTACGTTGAGCTGCTTTCTCAGCTCCAAAAGCTCCACATTTGCTAATCAATAAGGGGCCTGAGAAGGAGGTTTAGAACCTGGCTCCAGCTCAATCTTGTGATCAACTACCCTTTGAGGGGGAAGTTCGTTAGGCAGTTTTGGTGGCATTACGTCCGTGTAATCCATCAGGATAGTTGCAACATCATCAGGTACCTCCATGACCTGATTCGATTGTATCTTGATTAGTGTTGCAACATAGGTGGTCTCGCCCCTCTTGAGACCCGCTTTCAGCTGTTGAAGAGACTGCATACCCGCTGCTGTAATTTTCCCTCCATACACTGCCTGTACAAAGCATTGTGATTCCTCCATGGAAATCAGCATACCTGATAAGTGAGACATCAAGCTAGCCTTAGCTTGTACGAAGAAGTTTATCCCCAAGATAATCAAACTCATCAAGCGCCGAGACTGTCATACTGACCTCTCCCTACCAAGCTCCAACTTTGAGGGTTGTGCTGGCCATTTCATGAATCGGAGTTGGCCCAGATTTTACCGCCTTCACTTTCCATGAACTTGGTTGCACCTGCAAACCAAATTCACTTATCAACTTACGGGAGAAGAAGTTGTTGGTCGCCCCTGTGTCCAGCATAGCCAAAACAGGCCTCCCATTTAATAGCACTGATGTATACATCAACCCTTTGCAAGGCGGCTGCCCTTCTGTAGTCATTGAGTTGAGTAACTGCAATGGATTCATGCGTGGTGTTGTCACCGCACCATGTCCTTCCTCCTCAGATTCCCTAAGAGTTATAGCATATAGCTTTTCCCTCCTTGGACATTCCCTTACCCGATGAGGACCATTGCATATAAAACAGCCCTGCTCTCTGTTCATGGGCAGCAGCTTGGATTGGCTCGGTTCCGCAACCTTCTTGCCCTTACCCTCGGGCTTCTTGCCATCCTTATGTGTACGCCCCCATCTTCTTTCCATTTGTGGCCTTCTTGGTGGTTGTCATCAACTTGAAATCCACCAAGCCTTCTACAGAAGCAATGGCCAAAGGAATATCCCTCACTCCTTGCCGTTGGAGTTCAACTTGAGCCCACAGCTACAAACCAGAAAGAAAGTTGTACAACTTATCCTCCTCGGACATGTTGGTGATGTCGAGCATGAGGGAGCTGAATTCTTGCACATACTCCCTTATGGTCCCCGAATGTCGCGGCTTCTTCAGGGATTCTCGTGCAACCCACCCTGTGTTGCACGGAAGGAACTACTCCTTTAGTTCCTTCTTGAGGATTTCCCAATCCTCCAGTTGAGCTCTCCCAGCTCGAGCATTCTCCGATGCTCTGGTATGCTACCATAACTTGGCATCTCCACTCAAGTACATGCTGGTAATGGTGACTTTCTTCCGTTCCGAAATGTGAGCAGCCTTGAAGTACTGCTCCATATCCCACAAGAAGTTCTCCAACTCCTTTGCATTCCTGCAACCATTAAAGGAATGCATGTCGGGACTCTTACCTTTGAAGGAGCTCCACCTTCAATAGTGGAGTTTCCCACCGCTCTCTTTACCACCATCAAGTCTTGTTCCAAGGACTTCAAACTTGATCTCATGGAGTCCATGATCGCAGCATACCTTTCCTCCGCACTTTTCACCTCACTTGCAAAGGCCTCCTTGAGAGCATCATTTTATCTCTCTTGCCAAGCCAACTGCGCCCATAAGCTGTCCGCATCTTCGGTTGGAGGATTTCCCAGCATCCCCTCGATGCGAATCAACCGATCCCGAAGCTCCACTTGGGTCACCATGGCTTTTGTTGATCTTGGCTTCAGCTGAACCGATTTTCCACCAAACCGGGCTCTGATACCACTTGTCACACAGCCAAACTTCTACCCTGAAATTTTGCCCGTGATGGCACCAAGGTTTGCCCACCTCAGCCTGCCGAACTCGCATAAGCCCACAAGAGTATAGAGGAGAAGAAAAGTACGACAACCTTACCAATCTTTTATTATTCAAATAAAAGGAATATAACTCGAATGCGGAGTGACATTACAAGTCTCTCTCTACCTGTGTGTGTCTCAGCTCAATATACCCCCTAGTCTATTTATAGTATACATATTTGGCTTTGAGCCACCCCTGGAGATCATGGAGAACATGCTCCACAATGTTCTCCCTGCAGTTCAGCTGTTAGGATCATGGAGAACATACTCCACAATGTTCTCCTGATAGTTTGTTGACTCTCCAGCTGCAGCCACCTGTCCCATGAGCCCTCAATTGCCTCTTTGCTGGCCACATGTCCCTTGACAGTTGCAACTCTGATTCTCCAACCTGCAGTCATGTGTTTTCAGCCTGCAACGCCAAGTGTCCAGGCTATTCACACGCTCTTGCGGCTCACTTTAACTAACATGTCCCACTGCTCACTCTGCACGACGATTTGGGCTGTTCGGGTCTCCATCTAAACATGTCGTGACTCCGTCACATATTGCTATGTGTGCTTCTCACACACACATATGTTGGAGGTAATCCGTCGCCTCAATTGATCACGCGCTCCCTCGCATGATACTCCTCGTAGTGGCACCGACCACCACAGTTGGTTGTTTCCTTATATGTGTGCTGCCTGTGCACACATACGTTGGAAGCACTCCATTGCCCCCGAGATCATGGGGTCCGTTACATGATCTTGTTGTAATAGCACATACCACTCACAACGGGTGTGACACTTACCTACTAAGTGTTAAGTGGACAAATTATTTTATTACAATTGCACAACCCAGCTAACCCACCATCATGCTTGTTTTTTTATACATAAATAATCTTTTTGCTCAAATTCTCCATAGCTTGAGTTTTCTTGACCTCAAGATATAATTTAAATATTAGGCTTTTTATGTTTATGGTGCTAACTAGGTTTGAATTTTTTGGGGATCAAAGGACTAACCTAACCTGGTGTTAGAAGTTTGTTGGGGATGTATTCGGTTTATTCGGTTATCAAACCGTACCAAATAGATTAAATTGACTAATATGATTTTCAAATATGCGGAACCGAATAGAACCGAAATAGTCTAAAATTGAATGGGAATCAAATTGAAATGGTTCAGTTTGGTTTGGTTTTAAACCAAAAATCGAGAACAGCAACAATTATGATCCAATTAACAAAGTAAAAAAAAAAGTCTATTCAGAGTTCTTCTTTCGTGCATAAGCTTCAGACAAAAATAACGACAACCATAATCCACCTCATGCATA
The DNA here is from genome assembly GCA_005019695.1 of Trichopus zeylanicus subsp. travancoricus. Classification (NCBI taxonomy): domain Eukaryota; kingdom Viridiplantae; phylum Streptophyta; class Magnoliopsida; order Dioscoreales; family Dioscoreaceae; genus Trichopus; species Trichopus zeylanicus. The sequence goes on along the minus strand of RXID01014400.1, from coordinate 176,925 downwards.
CATAATCAATAGGAAAATTTAAAATTTGGATTGTAAGGATGTATGTTTGTACATAATTTTGATTATAAACATAAAAGAGATAATAGAGACTGAAAGATCATCATACAAATAAAATTTAAAAGTGGCATATCTGTATTAAGAAACAACAAGACTCAAAAAAGCATTAATATGAGATCCACCAACTGCAAAATTGACCAATAAGAGCCACCAACTCCACTTAGAAGATCAGATTTGGCTCTTTCTTTTTTAATAATACATGTAAACTTTCTTATCGGATAAACAAAACAGACCGAAAATTATGCTAGCATAACAAAAGAAAAAAGAAAGACAATTACATAAAGCTATTTAAGAAAAAGGTGTCTTTGTTCCTAAAAAAGAAAAAATAGATGCTCACTTGACAAAACAATTTTCCTAATTTCACAATCAGAACTTTTCACAAACTCTAACCAAGATTTTAATTTTAAAGGCTATATTATAACATGATGTCAAGATTATCATCGTAGTCTCAAATAAGAACAATGATAGGTCTAAGGAAAGAGTCCATATGTCAATCCCAAATGTGAGATTGAGGCGCTGGAGGCGAAGGATGGAGGCTAAAGCAAAGGCGGAGGGTGAAGGGGGGAGGTGGACAGTGAAGGGTGGAGTTGGACAAAGACTGGTGTCGGAGAACGAAGTTGAGCGGCAAAGCTGGAGGTAGAACTGTCAGAGGTTGCTTGCAAAGAGGAGAGAAGTTTCATGACAAACCAATCCATAAACCAAAACCGATAATGTGTGTATATATATAATTTGGTTTAGTTCAATTTTAATGATTTTGAAAATTTAAAATTAAAACGGAAACTGGATATTAAAAATTTTTTATTTTAAAATGGAACCAAACCCAATACCGAATAGCCAAATTGAATTGACTATTCAATTTCAATTTGATCAGTTTATTCAATTTAAATCAAATACTGCACACATTAGTAGTTGCTATTTATGTGTTAGTCCTAATCTGATGCGTTTTGCAGCCCTCAAGTGGGATCATAGTCTGAAACAGATTAGCTAGACTGACCGAAACTTACTGAAAGGACAATCATGACACAATTTCTTGCTATAAGATTTTTGTTTTACATTTCTAAACGGGGTAATTACGTACAACCCTCTGTAATTAGTCTTAATTACCTATAATTTTTCTTAATTTTCGGAATTACCCACACCACCCCCTTTTTAAAATATTTACCTACACCTCCTTATTGTTATTTAATCATAATTTTCCGAAAAAACTCTGATTTTACCCTCGGTTATTTTTACAATTAAACCCCTAAAAACTTTATTTTTATTATTTAACACCCCGAAATTCGGATTTTTGCAAATAACATCCCGAAATTATTTTGATTTACAGAAAAGTCCCCGAAATTCAGATTTTTGCAAATAATACCCCAAAATTATTTTGATTTACAAAAAAGTCTCCGAAATTTTCTTATAAATCCCTCCCCTTCACTGTAGCCCTAACCTAAGCTCTACCTCCGCGTTGCCGCCGCTCTGTCCCTCCCGCGCAGCCGCTGCCGTCGCTGCCCCGCCAGTGAGGAGATCACTGTCCCATCGCTCTGCCGCTCCCCCACACAGCCACTGCCCCGCGCCCCCCATGCCGTCGCTGCTTTGTCCTTCGTCCTCAGCCCCCTGCTCTACCCCCGCGCCGTCACTACCCCGCCGGCAAGAAGACCGCCGACCTGTCGTTGCCGCCCTCCTTCGTCCTCGGTAAGCCACCACCCCCTTTTGAACGCCCCCGCTCCCGAACCCCCCCTTTCCTTCGCACCCGAGGCCGACGAGGACGCCCGACGGAAGAAGTCCAGGTGGTAGCTCTCACTAGCTGGTGCGATGGCGCCCTGGCACACACGCCGGAGGCCAGGTGGTCTCGGCCGTTTGCACCGCCCACCCTCGAGCTGGCGTTTGCGAGCGGCCCGCTGCCCGATGGCCTCGGACCCCCTCCCCGCTTGATGGCCTCAGAGCCCCTCCCCGCCCGACGGCCTCGGACCCACCCACCGCTCTCGCCCCCGCCCCAAAATGGCCTCGGACCCACCCAATGCTTCCGCCCCGGCCCCTACCCCCAGAGACGGCCTCCGACACGCCCCCCCCCCCCCCCCAAAAAAAAAAAGACGGCAACCTCCCCCGCCACAATCCTTCTATATATTTTTTTTTATCTAATTTTTGATATTGTGTATTTACAGATGTCTAATTCAGAGAATTTTGTATGATTAGTACTTCGTTATGGAGGATATTAGAAGAAAATGGAATATACTCAAAGAAGAAAAAATATATTTGGTAGACAAAAGTCTTTAATGGTTGATTAAAAAAATACACATTTGCAGAGTTATGGATTGAAACCTGTAAATTGGTCAAAGCAAGGACAAATGAGTTACAGGTGATCAAGTATTTATATTCAAATAGCACTCCTCCAATTTATATGTCAATCAACAGTGAAAATCAGATGGAAGTGATGCGAACAGTGATTCAAGATTTGAAGTATAGTAATATCTATATATCAGTGGAGAACACAGGCAATCCCTTATCAGCAGTGTTTGCACCAATGCTCTCCTTTGACTCCTACATTTGGCATATCAGTATGGTCAAAGAAAAATTATGTCAGGAGAATCTTCTGTGTATCACAGTGTGCAAAGAGATGAATATATTGATTCAGATTTAGATGCTTGTCCTTCTGATTCTAGTTTTAACAATTTGAATTTTTCTTCTGATGATGATGAAGTTGAGGAGGAGGAGGATGATAATGATGAGTTAATGGCTGAGCAGGAGGAAGAGGATATAAGACAAGGCGAAGAAGTAGGAGTAGAAAACAGAGCGGAAGATGATCTACTACCTTTACTTGAAGATAATTTGAATGATAATGTTCTGAAAAAAGGAGACATATTTGAGGATGTATATGCATTCAGATTGGCTCTTAGACAGTATTGTATTGTGCACAAATTTCAGCCTTTGTTTGTGAAAAATAAACTTAACAGAGTAATAGTCAGATGTGTTTTTGTGAATTGCTCATGTAGGCTTCATACTTCAAAGAGATCTGATGGTTCAGATTTTCAGGTAAGGAAAATGAAACCAATTCATACTTGTATTACTGTCAATATTTCTAGAAATAAAATGGCAAGTGCTGAATGTATAAGCAACCAAGTTTTGTATGAGATGTATATTGACAAGCAAATCACAATCAAGCAAATACAAAATATGATGAATGATAAATACAGTCTTAAGCTGACTTATATGCAAACATGAAGGAGAAAAGACTATACTTACAAGGTTATTCATGGCAATAAAGAATAATCTTTTAATTTGTTTCATTCGCTGAAGGCAAAGTTGGAGAGGAGGAATCCGGGTAATATTGTGCACTTTACTCAATGTCCAGATATGTCTTTCCAAAGATATTTTCTGTCACTACATGCTTGTAGAAGAGCTTTCCTTACTGGATGCAGACCTATATTGGGAGTTGATGGATGCTTCTTGAAAGGAAAATATAAAGGCACATTGTTTTCAGCTTGTGGAATTGATGAGGAGAATAACCTAGTTCCGGTTGCATTTGCAGTTGCAAAAGTAGAAACATACCAATTTTGGTTGTGATTTCTATATAACTTGCAACGGGTTATTGAAAATTTGGATAGCTTGGCTATTATTTCAGATAGGCAGAAGGGTCTTTATGATGCTGTGAAGAATATTTTCCCACATGCTGAGCATAGAGCTTGTATAAGGCATGTGATTACAAACTTCAAAAAATCCTACCCTGGGAAAATGTTAGAAAATTTGATTTTTAATGCTTCAAATATATTTTTTCCTACTGAATTCGTCAAGTACATGGAGAGGATTAAACAGCTATCCATACCAGCTTGGCAGTATATGAAAGAAATAAATGATTTTGCATGAAGCAGAAGTCATTTTGATTATTCAGTGAAATGTCATTATGTGACTGACAAAATTTCTGAGTCATTTAACAGTTTTATTTAGGATGGAAGGGAGCTTCCCTTTCTTGAATTACTTGATTTCATTAGGCAGAAGATAATGGTAAAATTTGCCACAAGAAAAAATGAAGGATCCCACTAGTCTGGAAAGCTAGTGCCAAAAATTGAAGCTTTTATTAGAAAAGTTTCACAGGCATGTGGCGGATACCATATTGGGAGGTCTTCTGATGATATTTAAGAGGTCAGTGATCTTGCAGGCCGATGGATTGTGAACATAAGATAGAGGATTTGTGACTGTAGGCAATGGCAGCTAATAGGAATGTCTTGCGTTCATGGTATTGTTGCTCTCCTTGATGTTCGGCTTGATCCAATTGATTTTGTTGATGACTACTACACTCTGGAGACATACAAAAGAATATATGATGTTGCTGTCACTCCATTGCCAAGCAAGCAACTTTGGGTGTCTGTGCCAAATGCTCTGCAAGTGCTTCCTCCACGTTCAAGGAGATAACCTGGTAGGCCTAAGAAGAAAAGGATTAAGGATCCAATAGAAACATCAAGTAAAGCGATATATACTTGCAGGAGATGTGGTCAGGTGGGATACAACAACAGAGCGTGTAAAGAGCCTCTTGGATTACAAAAACAAATTGAAGTTTCTAGATCTAGCAGCAATCAATAATCAGTGAAAAATTAATATGTAAGAGGATGTGGCAGGGGAAGAGAAAGAGAAAAGTCTATCGTGATGACTTCAGATTTTAGTATGCATTTACCATGTGAGTTTTTCTTTAAAAAATTTGACAATTTTTTTTCTTATTTTATGTGATTTTGAAACAATACATTAATAAATGTCACTGTGTTTTTTTGCAGGAAATTCGTCAGATCCCTAAGATCAATTTTGATTGGGTAAGCTGTCTTCTTGAAAATAATGATGATGTCATATTGCTTGGTTACCATAACTCTAGGTGCATTCTGTTTCACCAAACATTGTTATTCACTTTGTCCAGCTTTTATACCATAACTTTGGGTTTCAACTTTATCATTCATGTTTACTTGAGGAATTATTGCAGATAGGTTTTCTGAATTTAAAAAGCCATCATGTAGAATTTAGGGATAATTACGGGTGACCCCCCGTAATTAGCCTTAATTACGGTAAACCCCCCGTAATTTCCGTAATTACCCCCACCCCCCTCAAATTCGCCCATATTTACCCACAGCCCCCTGATTGTTATTTAATCAAATTTTTACCAAAAAATTCCGATTTTACCCCCGGTTATTTTACATATACCCCCCTAAAAACTTACTTTTTTATATTTAACCCCCCGGATTTTGCGTTTTTACAAATAACACCCCGAAAGAAATCAGATCTACAAAAAAGTCCTGAAAATTCAGATTTTTGCAAATAAACCCCCGGAAATTATTCCGATTTACAGAGAAGTCCCCGAAAATTCGGATTTTTGCAAATAACACCCCGAAAGAAATCAGATTTACAAACAAGTCCTCGAAATTAGAATTTTTGCAAATAAACCCCTGAAATTATTTTGATTTACAGAAAAGTCCCCGAAATTCGGATTTTTGCAAATAACACCCCGTCGCGCGGGCGGGGACGGGGGGAGGCCGGCAGGCGGCGGGAGCGGAGGCGGCGGCTGGCGGCGGGAGCGGAGCCGGAGGCCGGTGGCTGGAGCGGAGCCGGAGGCCGGGGCGCCGGCGCGCCGAAACGCGGGCGCGGACGGCGACGGCCGAGGCCGTTCCGCCCCCGCGTGCCGGGGACGGAGGCCGAGGCCGGCGCGCCCGCGTGCCGGGGACGGACGGCCTTGGCCGTTCGCGCCCGCATGCCGGCGTGCCGGCCTCGGCCTCCGTCCCCGGCACGCGGGGGCGGAACGGCCTCGGCCTCGGCCTCCGCTCCCGCCGCCGGCTCGCCGGCGCCCCGGCCTCCGCCACCTTCACCGGCGCGCGGGCGCAGATTTTTGCAAATAACACCCTGAAATTATTCCAATTTATAGAAAAGCCCCGAAATTTTGATTTTTGCAAATAACACTCCGAAATTATTCCGAATTACAAAAAAGTCCAGAACTTTCTTATAAAATCCTCTTCTTCCTGTAGCCCTAAACGTATCTGCGCCGCCGCCGCCGCCGCTCTGCTCTGTCGCTGCCGCCGTCGGTCCCTGCGCAGCTGCTGCGGTCGTTGTCCCGCCGGCTCGCCGTCGCCGTCCGCTCGCTGCCCTGCGCCACCCACGCCGTCGCTGCTCTGCGCTGCGCCCCCCACGACTTGGCCGTCGCCGTCGCCGTCTGCCCTCGCGCCGTTGCTGCCCCGCTGGCGAGAACACCGCCGTCCCGTTGCTGCTGCCCTCCTTCGTCCTCAGTAAGCCACCATCTTGTTCTTTGTTGTTGCCCCGCCTCCACCTCCTCCCCGCTCGACGGCCTCGAACCCATCCACCCCTCCCGTCCCTGCCCCTGCTCCCAGACGGGCTCCGACACCCCCGCCCCTCCCCCTTTGCCTCACTGGCACCCCTGTCCCCGCCCCTCCCCCGCCCCCCGCCCGCCGCCCCCCTGCTCCCAGACGGGCTCCGACACCCCCTCCCCTGCCCCCAGACGGGCTCCGACACCGGCGCCCCTTCCCCTTTGCCTCACTAGCACCCTTGTCCCCGCCTGCACCCCCCTGTCCCCGTCCCTGTCCCCGTCCCTGTCCTCGTCCCTGTCCCCAGACGGGCTCCGACACCCCCGCCCCTCCCCCTTTGCCTCACGGGCGCACACCCCACCACACCCGCCCCCCCCGCCCCACACCCCTCCCCTCCGCCCCTCCCCTGCCCCTGCCCCAGGGCCCCCGACGGCTCCGACCACCCCCGCCCCTCCCCCTTTGCCTCACGGGCGCACACCCACCACACCTGCCCCTCATTCGCTGAAGGTAGAGTTGGAGATGAGGCATCCTGATAATATTGTGCACATTGCTCAGTGTCCAGATATGTCTTTTCAGAGATGTTTTATGTCATTACATGCTTGTAGGAGAGCTTTTCTTACTGGATGCAGACCTATACTGGGAGTTGATGGATGCTTCTTGAAAGGGAAATATAAAGGCACATTGCTTTCAGCTTGTGGAATTGATGGGGAGAATAACATAATTCCAGTTGCATGGGCAGTTGCAGAAGCAGAAACATACCAATCTTGGTTATGGTTTCTACATAATTTGCAATGGGTTATTGGAAATTTGAATAGCTTGGCTATTATTTCAGATAGGCAGAAGGGTCTTTCTGATGCTGTGAAGAATATTTTCCCGTATGCTGAGCATAGAGCTTGTATCAGACATGTGATTGCAAACTTGAAAAGATCGTACCCTGGGAAAAGGTTAGAAAATTTGGTTTTTAATGCTTCAAATACATTTTTGCCTACTGAATTCGTGAAATACATGGAAAGGATTAAGCAGCTATCCATACCAGCTTGGCAGTACATGAAAGAAATAAATGATTTTGCATGGAGTAAAAGTCACTTTAATCATTTAGTGAAATGTCATTATGTGACTAACAATATTTCTGAGTCATTTAACAGTTTTATTCAAGATGGCAGGGAGCTTCCCTTTGTTGAATTACTTGATTTCATCAGGTAGAAGATAATGGTGAAATTTGCCACAAGAAAAAATGAAGGATCCCACTGGTCTGGAAAGCTAGTACCAAGAATAGAAACTTTTATTAGGAAAGGTTCACAGGCACAGGGCGGATACCGTATTTGGAGGTCTTCTGATGATATTTCAGAGGTTAGTGATCCAGCAGGCCAATGGATTGTGGATATAAGGCAGAGGATTTGTGATTGTAGGCAATGGCAGCTGACAGGAGTGCCTTGCGTTCACGGTATTGTTGCTCTCCTTGATATTCGGCTTGATCCTATTGATTTTGTTGATGACTACTATACTCTGGAGACATACAAAAGAGTATATGATGTTCCTGTCACTCCATTGCCAAGTAAGCAACTTTGGGTGTCTGTGCCAAATGCTTTGCAAGTACTTCCTCCACGTTCAAGAAGACAACCTGGTAGGCCTAAGAAGAAAAGGATTAAAGATCCAATGGAAACATCAAGTAGAGCAATATATGCTTGCAGTAGATGTGGTCAGCTAGGACACAACAAGAGAGCGTGTAAAGAGCCTCTTGGACTGCAACAACAAATTGATGTTTCTGGATCTAGCAGTACTCAACAATCAGTGAGAAACCAATATGTTGGAGAACGTGGCAGGGGAAGAGGAAGAGGAAGGTCTACCGTAATGACTTCAAATTTTAGTATGCATTTACCATGTGAGTTTTTCTTTTAAAAACTTGACAATTGTTTTTCTTATTTTATGTGATTTTGAAACAATACAATAATAAATGTGACTGTATTTTTTTGCAGGAAGTTCGTCAAATCTCTAGGATCAATTTTCATTGGGTAAACAGTCTTCTCGAAAATGATGATGATGTCATGTTGCTTGGTTATCATAACTATTGGTGCATTTTGTTTGCAGGTACATATTTCTGCTAAATAGACTGGGGAGAGTTAGATGGCAAGGTTTTGGATTAGTGATTCAGGAGGAACTGTCATATCTTTTATTATCCACCTCTCTTTTGTTGAATGAGAAATGAGGAGTGTTATTTATGACACTTGTTTCATTAATGTATTTAAAAATTTTGATTTATAAGGAATAATCGAATGTTTCCTTTTTTTGGTTGAATATTAAAGGTTTGCTTTTGTTGGACAACAGCAGAACTTGTTATATTGTCTTGTGTCTTGAACTTTCTAGCTGCTATTGCTATCTGATTACTGATTAGGCTATATTGTTCTAGCAAACTGCAAGTTTCTATTATTGTTCAGACAGGCTATATGTTATAAAATCTCATGAATGATTGTCATTAATTAGGAAGTGGCTTTATTTATAAATAACTCCAAATTTTATTTATTTTATAAGTAAATTTTATAAATAAATCATTGAAGGTTTCAAAACTTAAAATTTAAAAATACAAATTTCATATTGTACATTTACAAATAGATTCCTTGATTTTTTTTAAAATAAATCAATATTTTAATCATTTTTTATATTAAATTTCACGCAAAATACAGTGAAAGTTTAAATTTTTCAAATTTCAAATTATAAGTTTACTATTTTTTACATTTAAAAATAGACGACCACTTTTAATATTTTTCTTTATAAATACGTCCAAAATTTATTTATTTTATAAATAAATTTTACAAATAAGTCATCGAAGGTTTCAAAGTTTAAAATTTAAAATTACAAGTTTCATGTTGTACATTTACAAATAGACCCCTTCAATATTTTTATTTATAAATAAGTCTATATTTTTAATCATATTTTAAATAAAATTTTACAAAAAAGACATTAGTGTTTTGTTCTATTTATAATTACAAATTTAATATTTATAAATTAAAAAATAGACCTTTAAATTTTTTTTTTAAATTACTCTAAATTTTTTTAAAACTAATTTTTACATCTTTACATTAAAAATAGACCACCTTTAATATTTTTCTTTATAAATACGTCCAAAATTATTTATTTTATAAATAAATTTTACAAATAAGTCATCGCTTAAAATTTAAAATTACAAGTTTCATGTTGTACATTTACAAATAGACCCCTTCAATATTTTTATTTATAAATAAGTCTATATTTTTAATCATATTTTAAATAAAATTTTACAAAAAAGAAATTAGTGTTTTTTATATTTATAATTACAAATTTAATATTTATAAATTACAAATAGACACTAATTTTTTTTTAAAAAAAATAAAAATTCTAATTTTTTTTAAAAAAAACTTAATTTTTTACAAATAAAACACCTCGCTCGGATTGGACGACGGCTCGCAGCCGGAAGGACATCAGGCAAAGCGTCCTCCCTTCCGTAAGAGAACAGGAAGCGAACGAGAGAGGACACACAGAAAAAAAAATAGAATAAAAAAAAAAAACCCACAAACACGGAAAGAGACCCCGAGGACGGCGAGACGGCCACGCGGCTCGACTCGCCGGCCCGACGGACACGGCCGAGGGCAGTTACGACCATGCTGTGTTGTAATTTGGGCCCCGACGGAGGCACTGAGGCCAGGCGAGCAGGAGTGTACTTGGGGAAGGAAGGACCTAGGCCGTGGCCAGTCCGCGCCCCCCGCGTGCAGGAGAGACGGCTCCGACGGCCTCAGCCTACGCGTGAGGGCTCGCCGGCCTTGGTTCCCTCCGTCTCCCGGCACGCGGGGAGGAACGGCCTCGGGTCGCCGGTCCAGACGTGCTTCGCGTTCGGCGCTGACGGCGCCCCGGCCTCCGGCTCCGCTCCAGCCACCGGCCTCCGGCTCCGCTTCCGCCGCCGGCCGCCGCCTCCGCTCCCGCCGCCTGCCGGCCTCCCCCCATCCCCGCCCGCGCGACAGGGTGTTATTTGCAAAAATTCAAATTTCGGGGACTTTTCTGTAAATCAGAATAATTTCAGGGGTTTATTTGCAAAAATTCTAATTTCGAGGACTTGTTTGTAAATCTGATTTCTTTCGGGGTGTTATTTGTAAAAATCCGAATTTTCGGGGACTTCTCTGTAAATCGGAATAATTTCCCGGGGTTTATTTGCAAAAATCCGAATTTTCAGGACTTTTTTGTAAATCTGATTTCTTTCGGGGTGTTATTTGTAAAAACGCAAAATCCAGGGGTTTAAATATAAAAAAGTAAGTTTTTAGGGGGTATATGTAAAATAACCGGGGGTAAAATCGGAATTTTTTGGCAAAAATTTGATTAAATAACATCAAGGCTGTGGGTAGGTAAATATGGGCGAATTGAGGGGTGTGGGGGTAATTACGGACATTAGGGGGTTTACCGTAATTAAGACTAATTACGGGGGGTCACCCGTAATTATCCCAAACATAAATAGCCAAACAGTTCACCTCATCAACATGGGCAAAGGCTTCCTCATGTCCAGGTAAGAAAAGCCTAAAGATCCCTGAATCCTTTGCCACTAAGCCACTAAAAAGAGAAGGCATTGCAGATCCAAGCTTTTCCTGAAGTCTGAATCTGATAGATTCTACACATCTTGGAAGCCAAGAGTTTGTAAAAATTATTACCGAAGTAGATGCAAGATTCCTTGTTATTTACTGTACATAATTTCTATTCTTTTCTTTTTATCTATTTTTCCTGTCGATCTCGACGTTAGATTGAGAGAATCTAGTAATAGTCTTTCGTCTTACGTGGAATCGAGTAAGAATGTTATTATGTCTGATTTCGATTGGTAGTGGCTTGAGTCAGTATAACAATAGCTGAGGAGGAAGATTGTTCTGTTTGTTTGAATCGTATATCGTAGAGATTTTCTGGGTCACTAAAATGACAAACGTGTACACTTCATTTTCTTTCAAGTCGTGGAGACTTGCGTGGCGATGCCTACGTTGTTAAGTCATCGTCGTATCAGACGAGGCGCTGAGTCAGTGCCTTGTTATACGGATTTTGATTGATGTTGATTGTCAAAAGTTTTTTATCTTGAGTGTTTCTGAACGACTTGTTTTTAATTCTGTATGAAAGTATCGAGGAACTTGATTTTATTTTTTTTTTACTATAAACAAATGAATCTCATTAACCCGATGGCAAATATCACACACAAATCCATGTTCCAGTACAAAGAAGAAAAAAGAAGAACCTAGTTTAAGTATTGAACAGATCGCTTGGAAAAAGGCGAACAGTTGCAATACTAGTGTTTACATCAAAGAACTCCCCACTTTACGAGTATGAACAATAGGATGATGTAGCTTCCATTCCTAATTGACTGAATGGCTATAGACAAATTGCTTGTAATTCAAACTTCGCTTGTTGCACCCTTAAATGCTTCAGGGGTTTCTGATAACTGCCAGATCCCATGAACCAGAACTCAAACTCATCAACAGTAACTATTTGAACATACTTTTGACTTGGCTTATCCGCATTCTTGCTTTGATTGACTCTCTCAATCCTATTCAATGGAATCAAAACCTGCAAGAATGAATAAGAATCTGTTAAATTCCTGTTAAACTTGGATAGTTGTTTCGCAGACAGAGTGGGAATTGTAATGCAAGTTACCTTGTAGGGGACCTTGGCACGGTTCCTTTTAGGTGAGGTAATTTTAATGGGTTGATCGCTATGGAAAGCGATCTTCTCGGTTGAGATAAAAAGCGTTCCTGAAATTGGACCGGCAGTGGTTGATAGATTGCACTGTAAAGCCTTTACTAGCTTCTCCCTTGTGCCAACTGAAAAAACTTTTCTGAACATTCTTTCTACACTTCCTGTTTGAGTGATTCTTTTACCCATGCTTATCTTTCCTTTCATAGTCTCGGAGATTTTGGGTCCTGATGTCACTGCAAATTAGATAAAAAACGAAAAAAATACAATCTTAGGTCCGGTTGGTAAGAATTTCAGGATGCGTTTATCAAAGATTTCTTGAGAATAATCAACTATGTTAAAGCAAGAACAGAACTAGTCAAACATTGATTACATTGAAGACGCTAAAAGCATAACAATTTACCTTGCTCTCGGAGGTTTTTTGCATAGTTGTTTGCTTTTCTGCTGAACTTGCTCATCCAGTTCATAACTGATTCCTTTCTATCTGCAGTAACGAAGAAAATCATTTTAGAATTTCTTCTTATAAACTTAGGCAAGAACTAAGAATACCAAAGACAGGGATGACCATTACTTTGTTTCAGACGAGAGGGCTCATACGAACTTAAACAACAATAAGAGCTGACAACTTCAGAAGCAGAAGAGTTTTCAGCGACTTGTTCAGCTGCATATGTTACAGAGCCGATTGGAAAGCCAATAACTTGATCATGGCCTGTGTTCTTCATGGTGGGATGATGCTCCTAGACACTCTCTCCTCTTCTGCTACTTGGATCATCCGAGAATGCTCTGATCCAAATGCGCTAGCATGAAGGCTTTTTATAAGATGGAGATAGCCTCAAAACTGATGTTCGATTCGAAGAGGTGGGAGTGGTTGGATGAGTCACACACCTCATGCATCCGAGTCAGGAAAAAAGTATCTTTCAACAGCCAAGATAAGGGGAGGAAAAGGTGCCAACAACTTTTCCATCATTAGCTTTGGATAAATATTTTTTGATGATCGAAGATTCAGACGTATATATCAGGTTTGTTTGTAATGTTGCCAAATTTTTAATTCCAAGTAAATCTCAGTTTGTAGTTAATTAATGGAGAGATGCCATGCGTTCATACGGCAAAGAGATCGAGTCAATTCATAATCTTTTGCGGTCCACTTAATCTTTACCTGTAATCTTGACCTCTTGTTAAGTCATGGATGATGTGGAGTTGGCCCCATATGAAGTGTGATGCACCATGATCTTTCCTTATCTTCTTTCGTTTTCGCCGTTCCTGGCTCCATGCCGACAACCTGCACAAACCGATGCAGCGCCGAGTCATCAGTTTGTTTATGCAACTGTGTTTGGTGGTGATTGGGAAAGCTTTTGAAAGATAATGCTATCCTAATGTTATCTGTCCAAATACAGAGAAAACAAAAAAATCCTAGGGCACCTAACCAAATAATAAGACCTTTGGATGCAAGCAGAAAGAACATTTGCAAAGCTTGAATAGAAAACTCCAAGGTCATGATTCAACAAATCAAGTTGTGTTTGCCTAGGTTAACTTGCTGTAGTAATGATAAGCAGCAGCGAGGTCAAAACAGCAGAATGACCGTAGTGTTGTAATTGGCAAAGCAAACTTTTGCTGCAAATACACCGACATCACGTGTTCACATTCTCCAACTCATACACCCCAGAAGAGAAACTAAAGACACCTAACATCAGATGTAACTTTAAACAAAGGCATAGGGCACCAAATAGAACAAAAACTGTTGGAATTTGTAGAGATTTACGAATCATTTTATTTTCAAACAATAAAAAAAATAGAATTAATATAAAATAAAAAAAATAATGAGATAAAACATCAAGAAATTCACTATCAAAAGACTTTTATAAGAGTTTATAAGAAAAATTATACTCTTTTTTATTTAACTAAATTTTTTATTAAATCTCGGCAATATCTCCATATTTAGAGAGAATCTTCAAGAAAACAACATGAGGAATCACCACGAGAGACCACCAAAAAACACTAGAAAGATTCACACACGACAGCCGACACACACTCTCTTTCTTTTCTCTCTATTTTCTCTATTTATCTCTCTTTATTTTTCTCTAGTTCAACCTCAACACTATCCTACCAAGTTCTATGTATTACTAAAATATTTATAGATCCTTATTGAGTCTGAGTTTTATTTTAATTACGACTTCTAATATTAAAAATCAATGACAAGTCTGAATTCAACTTTAAATTCCTACTTTAACTCAAACTCTAATCCGAATTTGAGACACCCAAAACTCAATAATCTCCACCTTACCTTGAACTCGAGCGTGCCACCATCACGAAACTTCAGCCGTCATCTCTCATCTAGTCCCTGCCCTTGGGCTATTAGCTTGTTCAGCTAATCGCAAGACGCAAGTTTGAACCAATCTCGAATCCGCTCTTCATGTCTACAGTCTTGTACTTTTGGAAGCTTTTCGGATGACATGTGTCTGCTGTTATAGTAAAAGTAACTCGAGAAGAACGTTTATCTCTCATCAAATACTCTGAGTATCATACAATGCTTGTCTTATCTACGTTCTCTTAATCTTTCTCTTTCGTGAACTACCAATCCTTTACTAAACTCTATATTAATATTGGAGTTTCTCCTTTCCTCATTAGAAATAAGATTAACTGTCACATCTTTCATCTTGAGAGTTTATTTATCATAAAAAATTATGATCACAATATGATCGTATGAAACAGAAAGAGATATCAGGAGAATCAGCGCCTTATTGTTATCTCCAAACTTCATATCAACTTTTAGCAAATCATTGATAACTTTATTGAAGGTATTCAAGTGATGTAATATAATTGTACTTTTGCTCATACGTAGTTCATACAATTGTTATTTCAGGTAAAACTTGTTCGTAAAACTTTTTGACATGTACAACTTCTCGAGTTTTGTCCAAATGTCCATCGTTTGTCTTCGTTAATGATATTATATAAAAACTCATCAGTCAAGCTTAGAATAATTAAATTCAATGTATTCTTATCTATTTCCTCTCAATCTTCATCGCTTATCTTGGCTGATTTTTTTCTTTACCATTTAACCTCTTTTACAAGCCTTGATAAGTAAGAACCGCCTTCATCTTCTTCTGCCATAAGGCAAAATTTATTTTGCCGTCAAATTTCTCCACCTTCAGTAAGGACTTTATCATTTTGGTTGTTTACTCCTAAACTCTGATACCAATTATTGGAATTCGCAGCGGAAGGTTTACGAATCATCTTATTCTCAAACAATATAAGAAACAAAAAGTAATATAAGATAAAAGAAAATAATAATATAAGACAGCGAAAGATCCACTATTAAAAGACTTTTACAAGAGTTTACAAAAAGGACTGTACTCTTTCTTACTCAATTAAATTCTTTAACAAGTCTCGGCAATGCCTCCACCTTCAGAGAAAATTTTGAAGAGAACAACACAAGAAATCACCATAAGAGACCACTGAGAAGCACTACGAAAATTCATACACCAAAGCCGACCCTCTCTCCTTTTCTCTTCTCTCTATTTTGTTTATTTCTCTCTCTCTATTTTTCTCTAGTTCAACCTCAACACTACCCCACCAAATCCTATGTATTACTAAAATATTTATAGACCCTTATTAAGTTTGAGTTTTATTGTAATTATAACTTCTAATATTATAAATCAATTATAAGTCTGAATTCAACTCTGAATTATTATTTTAATTTAAACTCTAATCCGAATTCGAGATATCCAAAACTCAACAAAAAATAATGACTTCGCAAAAAATCTGAACAGAAACATTGTATGACAACTCAATATTTTCTTGTTTCATCTAACTCACTCTTCACTACTCATTTTAGTTTGTCTTTTGTTTTTAAAGCCTAATCTCTATTGCACCGTCAAGGTTTTCAAATAAGTCAGCTACTCTCATCTGTTGATTTTGCCAGGGTTTTTAATCAAACATTGATGTTTTTTTGTTGTTGAAAACAATTTATAACTTAGGCTAATATATTGTTGAGTAGAACCCTGTCAAAGATAGAGATTTCTCTTTTGATGCATGCTCTTCTTTGTGTTCTTAACATTTTGCCCAAAACCTCATTTGAAACTGTAAATTCTGCACTCAAATTCTATCAAGTTTTGCTATAAAACCTACATTTTCTTGTCATCAAAACAGGTTGCTCACTAAATTGGATTTTAATCTATACTAATAATAAAATTGCGAGTTATTAGTCTGCCACATTTTACTGCACAAAATTACCCTTAACTAGTAATATGTACTAATACGTTAACTAAAGATTTTTGGTATTTGAAATATATCATTTATACTAATAAACAATATGTTAATCTATACTCATTATAACAAAAACACGAGTTGTAAATGCAATATCCGTAAGTATATAAAATCTTTTGTAGTTTAAAATTTTTATATTACTAAGTTTTGGGTATATTGATTAGGGGTGAGTAAAATCAGTTTATCGTACCAATTTTGCTCATTTTAGAATCGAAATCAAATTTTGATTCTCAAAAAATTGAGAACCGATTTCGATTCTCAAAAAATTGAGAACCGATTTCGATTCTCAAAAAATTGAGAACCGAAACCGTATTGGTTTAGGTAAAGAATCGATTTGTTCGGTTCCGGTTCTAAAACCGGTATACCAGAGTACATCATTGCTCAGGCGTCGCTGCTCTATTGATGGACGGAGGAGAAATCGGAACAAGTTGTGAGGAGATCGGAGTAAGTGACTGGTCTACCAACCACCGACGAGGGTGAGGGCGAGGCGGCATCACTGCGAGCACGGGGGTGAGGGCGAGGGCGAGGGCGAGGCGGCGTCGCTACGAGGGCGAGGGCGAGGCGGTGTCGGAAAGTCGCTGCGAGTGCGAGGGCGAGGCGGTGTCCGCGCATCGCTGCGAGCACGCGGGGGGGTGGGTTGGGGGGGGGGGCCGCGAGGGCAAAACGGCGTCGGCATGTCTCTGCAAGTGCAGGGGCGACTGTGAGGGCGAGGCAACGTAGAAATTAGGATTAGGTTCAGTAAGATATATATATATGGGTAAAACCGGTACGATTCTGGTTCACCGATTTTTCAGATAATGTAGAACCGGAATCGGAACTGGTTTTCCAGTTTTGTTAAATTTAAGAACCGGAACCGTACTGATTTGATTTGAGAACCGATTTTCCGGTATAATTCTCAACTGGTATAGTTCGATATACCGATTTTTCGATTTTTTGCTCACCCCTAATATTGATTATTCATATTTTATATATAAGATAGTGATCAAATTTATATTATTTTTCAAAAAATATGTGTATTTGTATGTACTTGTGTTTTAATTAGGGTTTTTAAACACGATCGGAACCTTTCGATTTTGGTTATGACCAAAACAATTTGGTCAACACCTGTTTTGATTTTAAGGGTTTGTGAGGTTTTAAAACTGGAGCTGCTCCGCCACCCGTTTGACGTGATCCTCTGCCAACGCCGCCTCCCTCCTGCATCGTCCCCGACGTGTTCCTCCCCTGGACAGCCGAGGTCGCGAGCAAGCCATGCACGTTGGCGGCGGCAACAGCGAATGTGTTCTGTTCCGGCTTGCACCAGCCCTGCGACTGACCATAGGGGTTGTAGATGCCGAGGGACTGCGGTGTCGGGAAGGCGATGGTGTGCCAGCCGTGGCGGTGGTAGTGGGATCCGTAGCTACTGCTGCTGATGCCGTCAATGAGCTGTCGTCGGGGCGTCGGCGCGTCGGCCGTCGATGCTCATCTTGCCGTGCTCCGAGACTTCCTTGAGGGGCTTGGCGGCGCCACCGATCGGCAAGGTGTTGCTCTCCATGATGCTCTTGACGTCGTACCGGCTCATGTCGAAGTTGGGGACTGCGTTGAGGCCGCGAAATCGTAGGGCTCTGCAGCTTCTTCCTGTGTGCCTTAGATTGCTTCGAGTTAGATTTTGTTGTTGCTCATGTTCTAGACGGACAATGGATCACAATTATTCGTATTAGATCAATAGAATGTGGGTGAAAAGATTTTTAACAATAATATCCACCACTAAAAATACTATAATTTTGTGCAAGATGCTGGAAATATGGATTCTTGTTGGGTATAAATGATAAAATTTTACTTTTTTACACCAAACTTGGACTAATATAAGAGCATTTTTACAACTTCTTGGATCGGAAAAGAAAGCCCAGTGGCATGCACGTAATAACCACTTTTTCAGGATCAAAATTTCAATTACAATCTTTAGAAGCGTTTACTTACAAGTAATAACCAAAAAATTACTGACAAGAACTGAGACAAATAGGGATAATTGGATGTAATTCCTTGTTAAATCGTTATATAATGAAAAAAAATCCTTAATAATAGTACTATAATAATATAAAAAAATTAACTATACAAGTGATTAATTATTAAAATTAATTTAATTTAATTAAAATATTATTTAATATTATGGTAAAATTAATTATAAATTTTTTAAATTTTTTTATTTTAAAATTTTTTTCAAACTTTTATTTAATTCTCAAATATTCTCAAGTACAACCTGAATCCTTCACAAATAACCAAATTAAATTAATTCTAAGATCAATGTACCTGATAACCTCTAAATTCATCAAATTTATAATCCAATACACCATTAATAAAACTCACCAAATCCATTTCACATACCACAGCTCTAAACCCAAAAGAATATACAATAAATCAAGTTTGAATTAAAATCAATTTGCTACCAAACCAATTAAATAAAATAATTCTACAACTACTTCATTCATTACTATGTTGTCGAATATAATCTCAATAATCATAATTCAATTATTATACTCTAACTTTATTTTAAATCTAATCAACTTTTATTCTCAAATTTAATCCATTTCAAAATTAATTTAAACAAATTGAATCCTCAACTAATCCTATAAGAGAATTGCACCTATTAGTACTAACTTGTCTAATTTTGAGGATGGATTGGTCCTAAATCACATTTCCTCATCAACCACAATTATTCATAAATATACAACAAATGATAAAATATAATGCAAGGGAATTAATTGAACAATGCTCAACAAGAACCAACAAGAGTGGATCACAATATAAGCTTCATTAATAAAAGTATAGTTAAATGACTTTTCAACCAACTAAAATGAGGACTATTTAAGAAAATATGATCCATAGGCATATACTTACAACCTAACATATCTCTCAATACATAATTATAAAGCAAATTCTCAAATTATAATGATGTCAAATCACAACTCCAAACTAAATAAATAGACTCCCTATATTATGCAATTACAAGTCATCCTCGAAAAATAATGAGTAAATCAAGTCATCATAGGATAATATGTAAAAAATCCCTAATATTTTTAACTATAAATTAACTCTAACCATGACTCCCAAGTTGATAGTTTAATTCTCAAATATTCTCAAGTACAAACTTAATCTTTCACAAATAACTAAATCAAATTAACTCTAAAATCAATGTACCTGATAACCCCTAAATTTGTCAAATTTATAATCTAATACCCCATTAACCAAGAGCACCAAATTCATCTGACATACAACAACTCTAAACCCCCACCCCACACCCACCCCCCTCCCCTCCTCGCTCTCTCACACACACACAAAATAATACAATTAATCAAGTTGGAATCTAAATCAATTTGCTACCAAACTAATTAAAACTGCAATCCTAAATTTAAATAAATCAATTCTACAATAACTTCATTCATTAATATATTATCAAATATAATCTCAATAATCATAATTTAATTATTACGCTAATTTTAAAATAAAGTCATTTCTTTAAAAAATATGTATTTTAGTAGTCCAGTTCTCAATTCCTATTTCAACTAAATAACGAAATTTAAAAAATTAATCAAATTGATCAATTTCATTTACCAACTAAATAATGAAATTTGAAATTGAGGGAATTGATTAATTCCCAATTTTATTTAAAAAAATAACCATCCAAACATCGAATTGCTCAATTTCCTTAATTTTCGCAATTCCTCGAAATTGTCCAATTCCCTCGATGCCTCAATTTTGAATTTGGAATTCATTCAAACACTCCATAAATAACCTTTGTGTTGCTTTGCATAGTTGTAAAGGTCAATTGCGTATAACTCTTTAAAATTTTATCAATATATATATATTTTTCCCAAAATTTTAAAAATTATATATAATTTTTTGAAATCATATCAACTGTAACTTTTTTGAAACCTAAAAGTTGCATATAAATTATATAAACTCCTTAAAATATTTAGTATAAGATATATATATATTGAGTTATTGAATATATTGTAAAAACTTTATCATATGTAAAATTATTATTAGAATAAAAAAAATTTAGTGAATATATCGTTTGATATCATTTAGGGCCAATATAAATTAGATTTAGAGTTTATTTTTATTTGTATTCTCCATTATGCATCAAGGTATTTTTGTTTTTTCACCTTATTTTAAACGATATCAAATGATATATATTCTCTTAATATTACTAATTATAATGGTAAATTTATAATCAATGAGATTTTTATGATATATTGAATAATATAAGAAAATTGTATAATTTTTTAATTTTAAAAAAAATTATACAATTTGATAAGATTTCTAGTAGTTATATATGTTTTATTAAGTTTTGAAAAAAAATAATTTAACAAGTTTTCAAAAAATTATATATAAAATTTCAAATTTAGAGGATAAATATACAGTTTGAGAAAATTTCAAAGAGCTATGTAAATATAGTACTCCACCTTATTTTGTTTCCAACTAAAAAATATCTAGAAAATACATTTTTGTGATACTTAACCGATTTATGATTTAACTTGATTTCGATTTCTATGTTGAAAAGTGGACCCTGAATATAAAATTTGGATATTTTGTGATGGAAGGTAAATGAGACCGAAAATACAAAATCTAGAATCGGTATTTAAGGTGTACAACGAATCTGGCAACGAGATTTTTCTCTGAAGAAAATACGATCAAAATGAAAACTTCAAATGTATCTTTACTCGGTTTCGTCTTAAATTCACCACCACATAATAAAAAGCCTTGATCAAAGTCTCGTTATATGACATTGAATGCACATGACTTAACTTGCCCTGTCTTTTTAGGTAGACTTGAAACACGAAGACTATTTTCGTATCTGTCCCTGCAAGGCTGCAAAGTGGCCGATCTAAACCTTTGATTTTCCAAATCCAGATCGTGCAGGTGGACTCTTGGATTTGAATGAGGGATTTAGATTTGAACTCTTAGTTTGAACTTAACTTGCTCTGTATTCTTGTGATACTGAATCCGATTATGTTTTAACTTGATTTAGATTACTAAATTGAAAGCGGAAGTGAATATAATTTTGGATATTTTGGGGTTTATATAATCAATTGACTGATTTTCTTGGATTGAAATTCTCAAAATTCGAACTAAAAGTTTCAGGCAATAACTTTTTGGGTCGTAAGTAGTATTAAAATTATTTTGTTTCTCCCAGCACGACTCATCTCAAAAAAGTTTTAAAAAGAAAACCATGTGAGCGGTGTTACGAGTATGTCGACAATGTGATTGGAGTAAAAAAAAAAATAAATTTATTTTTATTCCAAGTATAAACTATCTCGAAGACGTAGGTTGTGATACCTGCTCTCCATTTATGTTATTTATGATTTAACTTAATTTCGATTTTTAAATTGAAAATAAATCCAAAATATGATATAAGATATTTTTTTATGAAAGGTGAATGAGAGCGAAAACACAAAATCAAATGTGAGCTGCTGACATTTAAGATAAATGACAGCCTCAAGTTTGAACTGGAACCGATCAGACTGCAAAAGAACCTCTTTGTTCTACAGTGCAAGATGAGTTCGTGTTCTCTGATGTTTTCTGATAAGTTTCACCTTCCCTACACAATGGTGCTCTCAGATCATCTAATGTATGAGCTGCAAGAGAAGTACTAGGCTCAGAAAGGGATTGATCCACATGCTTCTGAACACTATATCACATTCTTTAATTTCTCCACTTTATCATCAACTCCTGTTTAGCTATTGAGATCGTGCTTGTGCCATTTGTTATCAGTGAAGACAACGAAAAAAAAAAAAACCATGCGTCGGTCATCATAGCTAATTTTGTATTTTTGATGAAACCTCAGAAATCACCTTCAAATTCACTTGCCATCGCCCTATATATGTTTTGTCTATAAAAATACAAACTTTACGTTTGCATAATAGCTTCCTTTTAGGCTTCTCCTTGGTACAAGACAAGCATACGAGTTTGATAAAATCATAATAAATTGCAAGAGCTGATTGGACTGAGCAGTCTTTGGCTAATGGGAGCTCAAAATGCAGCATTGTAAAGCTCTTTTTTCCCTCTTAATCCTAGATTAGGGACAGAAAGGGAGATGTTTACTGGTTTTGACATTGGTTATGAATCATATATAACTTGCTTAAGGGGGGAGGTGTACACCGCACAGGGAAAATCGGAGTGCTCAAGTACGACTTACGTGGTCACAGGCCATCACCATGAAGCCTCTCTCCGTCAGAAAAAACCAATTTTGTTAAAATTTGACCAAACTAGTAAAATAATTATTTTACTTCGGCGTATATATACGTGTCAAAGATATAACTGAGATTATTTAGAGGTGAACTTGAAATGATATTCAGGCAAAAAATTTTAAATTGACGTTTCAACCAGCCAACATCACCTTAAACAATTACAGGAGACGGAAATTAACCTTGCAGATAAATTGAATGGTACTAGAGGTAAGTATAATAATTTCAAAGAAAAATGATAAGTATTTAATTCGTGGTTGAACCATCTCCGGCATGTGAAACGATCACTTCAATTACAGCGATTAGTTTTGATCGTCGTCTCCCTGCCCATTATTAAATTTACAAGAAGATGAAGTAGAAAACTCTAAACACTAATTTTCACAAAAAAAAAAATTTATTTTTGAATTTTTCACCTTGGCGAGATTGGAAAATATGAGTTTTTGATCGAAGTTTATGTCTAAATGTGCTCCAGCGGAAATTTTTCGAAAACGAAAAGTTGAATTATATGTGCAGGATGAAGATTAGAGAAGTACGAGGGATGAAAGGTACTAATTGCTGCGGGCGAAAAATATTTTCTCATGTTGTTTCAATGGTCAAATGGTCTGTGTAACAATTGGATTAAACAAATCGCAGGATGCTAATAATATCACAGACAACATCAGTGGTTTCATGCATAATCTGATTGCTACTGGCGGCTCTGCTTTTTACTAATTTCTCGTTTATTACTTTAACGATAATGAAGAACATGCCAACAGTTCACTTGTTAATCAAGGCAAATATCAGAAAATTAATGTATTTGTAGAAGACCTATATAACAAATATGATTTTTTTTTAAAAACTTTTATTATTATTATTTTTTGCATTACATACCCCTAGGAAGGCATGATACTGTTCTGCAAAAGTTTACAAACAATATAAAGTCCCAGCAAAACATTCACAAAATACAGATGCAAGAACGCGTGAAAACAAGCTGCCATAATCCCGAGCCGCGTCATCAGCAATGTCGGGGCAGTTCCTCAGTTAAAGCTTACATAAAAGGCAGCCAAAAAAGACAGAACATCCAACTGCAAGCAACAGAGGAAACAAGCTGTTGACCGCAGAGACGAAGAAGCTTCCCAGGAATGAAGTAAGCCATCCGATCTCTCAGACAATCCATCTTCAAGTCTAGCAATTAATAGATTCCATCACCTACTGAGCCAAGCACGGCAACACGCTAACACGCACACATCTTTGAGACCAGAACTCCATAGTTCCCATTCATTTGTTCTCTCACCCTTAATTTGTATCTACATCTGCTTTCGCTTTGCGGCAACCAAAATAAAAAAGTTAACAAAGGAAACCAGATCCTGTGTCGACAAAAATCTGAAGTGAAAAAATAGATTTGATCTTTTTGCTCATTCAAAACGACAAGTACATAAATTTGAATACAAAGATGGAGAAACATATAATTATGCTTAGAAAGATTCAGGTACATATGCATGGCGAGAGAGATATTAGCAAAGGAAAGAAGAGGATAATATGTTTGTCAAAGGAAAACTAATGCAAATTTTCATCTTACGCTACTCAATTCACTTATGGAATTATAGTTGAAATTACCTGTAATAAAGCACTGTATTTGAAAGATCAGAAAGAGTCTCGGTCTTTCTTCAATAGCTTTCTTGTCAATCTTCGAAAGTAGACGAGTGTTGCCACATACACCTGATTGCACAAGTTGTCCATGAAACGGAAGAAGGCGAACCTCCATGACTTTTTGAATAGCAAAATGACCCAAACTACCCATAGGCCAGTGATGAATCCAAATGGCATGCCAAGAAAAAACCAGAATTCTTCAATCTCCTTCATGCCGCTATCCTTTTGTAATTGACTTCTCGTAGAGTTTTTATCACCTTCACGTTCGATGCTCAAATGCAAACCACAAAGATATGGATTTCCCATATAAACTGATTTATCAAAAGTGTCTAAATGACCTCCAGATGGTATTCTTCCAGATAAATTATTATATGACAAGTTTAGAGATTCCAAGAAACTTAGATCAACTAGACTTGCAGGAATCGTACCTGAGAGATGGTTGTTAGATAAATCTAGAGAATCAAGTCGTCTTATTCGGCCGATTTTGTTCGGAATCTTTCCTGATAGGTTATTTTTTGACAAGTCTAAAGTTTTTAAGGATGAGAAATTATGCCAACAATTAGGAATCTCACCAGAAAACTTATTTTCTGAAAGATGCAAGTATTCCAAATGCTTGGAGTCACACAATGAGGAGGTGATCACACCACTTAGATTGTTTGAAGAAACATCAAGAAGTGACAAACGAGGGAGTGAGTGACCGAAATCTTGTGATATAGACCCAAAAAATGAATTGTTTCTCAAAAGCAGTTGTCGGCATATAACGAGTTTAAGACTTTTGGGAAGTATTCCACTAATTTTATTGTCAGACATAATCAAGATCTCAGCACTGAGCATCGAGTCCCAAAACCAGCTTGGCAATTGGCTTGATATTCCAGAGTTGGAAATGTCTATAAATGACAACTTATTCTGCTTTTGGATCCAGTTTGGAAATTTGGGACCTACGGGAGTGAAACTCATGTCGAGGTAAAAAAGTTGAAAACAAGGAATCCAATTAGGTCTTACTTTGATAGCCAAGTCATTCCTTGATATGTCGAGTGCTGTCAGTTTACTAAGATTTGAGAAATGCTCTTCGGATAATAATCCTTCCAAAGAGTTCCGCCCAAGTTTTAAGGTATTCAACTCTCCAAGCTTTCCAATTGATGTGGGCACTTGACCGAGCACTTGATTGAAAGAGAGATCAAGTGATTCGAGACTTTTTGAGTTCGCCAATTGAATCCGGAATAACTCCACCGATGAAATTCTGATCCATGTATAAAATCCGCAGGCTGCTTGTAATACACCCGGAGAAAAGCCATGTAAATTCATTCAACCGACCTCTGATGCCGCAACTGCGGAAACTTAGTGACTGGAGCTTGCATAGATTACCCAACGAGTCCGGTATGGGACCTTGCAAATATTGATTGTCGGCCAAGTCTAGGGTCACCAAAGAAGACAAATTGCCAATTGCTTCTGGAATAGGACCATGGAAGAAATTGGAATTCAGATCAAGATATTGGAGTTTTTTAAGATTAAACAACCAGGTCGGCAAGGTAGAGTTGATTTGGGTTTCAAAAAGATCAAGATGCTGGAGTTCCTTTAGATCAGACAACCAGGTCGCCGTGGCAGAGCTAATTTGGTTTCTAGAAAGATCGAGATAGTTGAGATTCTCAAGCCTTCGAATCCAATCTAATTGAGCACCATCATCCAAGGATCCAGCTAATGCAAGCTCCCGAAGACTTGTTTTCATGCATCCAGAAATGGCCGCTCCAAAACTAGGAAACATATCGCCAAAGTCCCACTCGGACATTCTGAGGGTCTGCAACTCACATAATTTTCGTAGAGCTTTTGATATCCCTTCTCGAATATTATTAACATCAGATTCTCCAATTGAAGAATTATAAGTAGATATATAAGACAAATCAAGAAATCTGAGCGAAGTCAAATTTCCCAGGCCTGCTAAAGCAGGGCCACCAAAAGAGATGGAACTCAGATCGAGATGTTGAAGTGCGCCCAAATTGAAGAACCAAAGAGGAGTTTTTGGGTGTAGAAAGTTCCCAGATAGATCAAGGACACGAAGAGAGGTAAAATTCGAGTGCGGAAGAGAGGAAGGCATGGTTTCTAGGCCGGCGCAATCTGATAAGTGAATCTCAACTATAGAAGGGAGCATACTAAGTGCCTCCAAGAAGTTAGATGTATCTTGTATATTCACACAGGACATGTCGAGATATTGCAAAGATGTCAGACGAGCAAGCCACCCACCATTGTCAAGCGTCACCGTGTCTGAAAACCGATTAGAAGAGAGATCGAGATATTGAACATGGGAGAGATTTCCAAGTTGATGGGGTATGATCCCGCTGAATCCCCCCGATCTGAGATTGAGGTATCTGAGCCTCTGGAACGATCCAAGAAATGGAGGCACATGGAACCCACCGAAATCGTTGAAACTAAAGTCTAAGCGGCGAAGGTGTGAGAGAACAAGAAGAGATGGAGTCAACTCACCACCCAGCGAATGATATGGATCTGTTCTTCGAAAGTTCAAGCCAATGACATGTCGTGTCTTGTTGCTGCAGATCACACCGGTCCATATACAACAATTCTCGCCGGACCAAGAGGAAAGACGTTTGCCAGGGTCTATAAGGCCAGCTTTGAACTCCAGCAACGCTCGCCTCTCGTGCTTCATGCAGCTAGCAGTACTTGTGCCTCCATGAGAGAGATTATTCAAGAGAAAAGCCAACAAGAGCAGGAAGATAGCATGAGAAGCTTTTGCAGCGATCATAACGATTACTAGAACTCGTATGTGTTCCACTTGGAGTTTTGAGGCATATAACATTTCTTGTTACAATAAATTTTTTTTTTATTTTTTTCTCTTTTTTTATGTGCATAAATTTCAAGAGAAGACTTGATTTCGAGTCAACCTGGTTGACTTGGCAGCGTGGAAGGCACGGGTCAACAGAACTAATGGCTATCTTGTTTCCAAGTATGCATGAAGAACTGGAAGCTAAAAAAGACCAGGGAAATTGTAAAGCAAATCTGAAGTCATATATTAAACTTGACTAATTTCGCCATATTCAAGTTGCCCTTGAAATCAAGAGGTAAGGATTAATTGAATTTCTTTTGTAAAATTGAAGGATTGGCCTAGACACGTGTTGATACATGAAGTAGCGGTTCGGAAGAACCGGGCCCGCGTGAGCCGAAAAGGGAACCACCAGCCGAGGTCGCTACGGGGCAACATCTGGACTGAGCCTCCCCAGTCAAAAAGACAATAGAACCGAACCTCAAGGTCAGATTATGGACAGTTGTGACCGACGTAAAATTGTCTTATGCGCCGAACTGTAATATGCTCAGACGTTCCACCTCGGACGAATTTATGACCCATGGTCAGCGACATCATATGCCCAGCGACGGCCGAGCTCACGAGTTTTTAGCTCATCACCACCGACAGACTCGCCGGTTAATCCGCAATCAGTTCTGCGATCGATCCCCGATAGATCCGTGATTGATTCATCCATCCCAAGAGATCCAGTGAAATCCGGTGAGGTGATTGTCCAAAATCAGAATTTCCATACACCATATCTTTAAAGATATTATAAATAATATTTTCATTAGAAAGATAAAAGACTAATTTTTTCTAATTCACTGTATTTAAAAAATTAAATATTAATTTAAATATTAAAGTGGTCATCATTGAAGTAATTTCTAACGATCTTACTTACAATATTTTTTATTATAAATAAATAAAAGTGTGGCTTAGCAAATTAAAATCTCAAAAAATCTTTTGGATTGAAATTAATGACCAATCATACTCAAAAAATCAACAAGTAAGGATTGAAAAACGCAAAATGATCTGTCATTTTAAAGTTGAGGGAAAATTACTAGAAAATTTCTAATTAATCCCTCATATTTTTCAAATAATTTTTGAAATTCAAAATTTGTCTCTAAAACAACTAACCATGTTAAAGCCTATCTACAAGTCTTGAATTTTATCTCTCTTTTCTAATCTGCTTGAAGTGTGTAAATAGATTTATTCCAAATATTTAAATGAATTGTAAGAAACATGTATACTTCTCATCTAATATTAAATGTATTATAAATTTTTATTTATTTATAAATAAAGCATCAATTTTTTAAAAAATAATATGTATTTTATGTTTGTAAACTATATTTATATTTTATAATATTTTGTACTGAATTTAATGTTAAATTTAATATATTTTCCTATTTACTTAAAAATGAATCACTTATTTCATCAATTTTTACTCTAACTAAATAATAAAATTTCAGAATAAAGAGAATTAGTTGATTTTTAATTTTATTTAAAAAATATTCATCCAAATACTAAAATTAACATCTATATATATATATATATATATATAATTTTTTAGAATAGAGAGAATTAATTAATCCTATAATTTTAAATTAAGAATTCATTCAAACCCCGCTCAAGACGATCATTAATTAATACTACCAAATACCAGGCGACCAGCTATTGGCTTCGATAGTGCCTACGCGCCTGCCTACTCTATCAACAAAACAAATATTTTTATAATTAATATTTTAAATCTTATAATAATAAATATAAAATTTTATAATTTTAAAAAATAAAACCATCTACATAGTGCATTTAGGCGCTTCGAGGGCACATCGCCTAGCACCACCAACGCATTTTGTTAATCTTGGTCCATATCTAGATTCACACCTATTAGATTAGCAGGATTTATACACGCATCCGTATGCAATTTCGGGCATCTCATCAAGTATGTCTCCATAGATAAAAAATTATTAATTTGTTAAATATCATTATAAATCTTAATAATATATACAACTAGGTTAGAAAGTCAATATAATTTTTGAAGCATAAGATAAATATGATAAATTTTATTATACTGACAACCAAATCAAAATGATAAAGGGTCGTGAACCCAATTTATAATTCTCCATGAGTGGTGTAGTAATCGGACCCGGACTAGACCGGTACATACTGGGATCTGGGTCCGATTGATAAGTCGAGTCCAACCCATTGGGCATGTTCTGAAGTCCATACTCATTAAAGGGCGGCCTGAATCCTTTCGGGTTCAAACTAAACCCGGGTCCGTTGACGACGGCCTTTTTCAAGTTGGCTTCTCTGACCTTTTCCGGCCCTCCGTCACTGCCATACAAATTTGAACATCAATTTGTCAATCGAAGAAAGCAACACATAATATTAGTTTTACCAGAAGATTAGAAGATACAGAAGCCAATGCTCTATACCTAATAACCCGCATTATCATAGTTCAAAGCTCAAACATGACCACCGCTCAGCTTTTAATGGAGGAGGAGCTGCCTGCAGCGCAATTCAAGCAAGTTCTCTCAGCCAGGACACACATGGTATCGGAGGAGAGTTGCAGGTGCATGGTCTGCCTGGCCGAGTTCCAGAAGGCGGATGGGGTCCGGGCGCTGGCCAACTGCCGTCACGTTTTCCACCGGCTTTGCATCGACCGGTGGACAGACAAAGGGCAAGGCTGTCCGCTCTGCCGGGCGCCTCTCTTTTCGGCCGCGGTGACCGGAGCAGAGCTCAAGGAGCAGGTCCCGGAAGCTAGGTACTACTTCTCTGTCGGTTCATCGCCAGGCACTGTTGAGGTGCCTGCTTTCTTTGACTGATGTATCAATCGACTTGTCTTTGTAATCGGCAGAAAGTTCACATTTTACATTGTTGTTAAGTCTTTTTGCAGAAAGATCTGTGTGTGAAAGTTTGGATTTTCTTGATTGAAACTAAACCTAGAGTTTGACTTTTTGATATAAGCTTAGGAAATCAGGTTTTCTTTGGTCCGCTTCTTAAAAGCACATTTGGAAGACTTCGGGTAGAATAAATCTTTTTTTACCATATCCATTCCATATATTTCCACCTTTTTTCCCTGTAATTGTGTATTATATGTTATCTTTTACCGAAGAAAATGGTCCTTACTTCTTCTTAGTCATATACTGCTGCACAAGAACGGGAAGCTGTGTAGAAGGCATTGAAGTTCCAAATGGAAATGATCCATCTAGAATGGAAGGAACACACAATGCATTATGAAACGTTGATTACATAAGATATTGGATCATAAAGAGCCGACAACAAGTGAACATAACACTTTCAACAAGATCTCTGTTTAAACATATATAATGCAGAAACCAAGACTACCTTCCATCTTTATCGACTCCTGAGCTCTCACCCTTCGCTTCTCTCTCAACTACTAAACTCTCCATTGAGACTTTTCGTCGAACAGTTGTCGACCGAACATCCGAGGAGGGGCCAGAAGCACTCTTTCCATGCTTTTCACACCCCGTCGCGGACTCCTGGAGCTGCAGCACATACTCCAGGTTCCACAACACATCCCCCATCGAAGGCCGATCCACTCCATACGGCAACAAACACTTCTCCGCGGTCTCCCCGAACTTCGCCAGTGATTTACAATCCACCTTCCCGTTGAGCAGCGGATCAATGATCCTCTCCAGAAGCCCCTTCTTCTGCCATTTCATTGCCCACTCGGCCAAATTCACCTGCTCCCACGAGAGCTTCGGATCGATGGCGGGCCGCGCACATAGAACCTCAAGCAGGACAACTCCAAAGGAGTAAACGTCCGACTTGTCGGTCAGCTGCTGTGTCCTGAAATACTCAGGGTCCAGATACCCGAAGCTCCCCTTGACGCCGGTGCTGACATGCCCTTGACTCTGCGTGCCGAGCCTCGACAGCCCGAAGTCTGCTACTTTGGCGATATAGTTCTCATCAAGCAAAATATTTGATGATTTGACGTCACGATGTATAATCCCCTCGGCGGAGCCAGTGTGGAGGTAATGCAGGCCTCGGGCGGCGCCGATGCATATCTCAAGCCGCTGCTTCCAGGGAAGAAAGCTCCGGCGATGGCCGTAGAGGTTGTCTCTCAACGGACCTTTCTCCATAAACTCATAGACAAGTATCATCTCAAACTGCTCCTCGCAGTACCCAATCAGAGAAACCAAGTGGCGGTGCCGGATTTTTGTCAGCACGACGATCTCCGCCTGGAACTCCGGCAAGCCCTGCCTGGAGCCGCGCACGCCCCGCTTCACCGCCACCTTCGTGCCGTCTCTGAGGACGCCTCTGTACACCTTACCAAATCCGCCGAAACCGATCAGTGAAGCCTTGTCGAAGTTGTTCGTCGCCAGAAGCACGTCGGAGAACGGCATCCTCAGCAGTAGGCTCCGGTTTGTCGCCGGCGAGCCATTCGTCAGCTCCGTCAGACGGCTGTAGGAGGAATTTCCGTGCAAGGAAGACCATGCCGGAGCCGGCGCCGGCGCTGTCTCTTGCACTACCGCCGTCAAGCCATTAGTGCCGGTCCTTTTTCGAACCAACAGCATTATCAGAATTATCAATGCAGAACCCAAGACTATAGCTCCTAGAACACACCCAAGAACAACACCGAGATGAAGTCCTTTCTTCTCCATCTCGCTCTCCGAGCGCAATGTGACGCCGGTGATCCTCATCACCTCCACCCCGTTCAAAATGGCGTTTTTCTTCCATGGCAGGGGCCCGTCCGACGGCCCGACGGCCACCGTCAAGCTTCCGCTGCCGGCGGCGTGGAGGACGAAGTCGATGTAGTAAGGAGTAGCCAGCGTGTGCCCAGCCGACGACGACAAGTCCAGATCTTCGCAGACTAACAAGCCATTGATGAACACATCGAAGTAGAGCTCATAAAGCGCTCTGCTGACAATGTCGCAGAAATGCAACCTCACCAAGAATCCATGGACTGAATGCTCCTTCACTGGAAATTCCCAGGTAAGGTTGAACCCAGCAGTAGCAGAATGGTTGGGGGAGGGCTTGTACATGACTCTGGCAGTGCCGTAGACGCTCTCAGGGGCGGACTCGCGGGTGGCGCCACCGTCGGGGTACCGAATTCTGCCGGAGAACTCGATCGCCTCTGCGTGGCGGTGGAGAAATTGGCCGTCGGGTGACCAGCTCCGCCAGAGAGTGTCATTTTCTGGAGTGACATTGGGGCCGCCGACATTGACCCGGTGGATCGTGTCGAGCACTTGGCCGGGGAGGGAAAGGGGGAAGAGCGCGACGGGAACGGAGAAGAGCTCCACGGCGTTGAGGAAGGCAGAGGGTGCGGGGGAGAGGAGGAGGTGGACGGCGGAGAGCGAGGAGCCATCAAGGAGGAACTCCTTCAGAGAGGGAGGAGGAGAGGAGAGGGGGAGGTGGAGAACGCCGGAGAGAGAGAGGTTGAGGCGAGGGACGGGGAGGGAGGGGAAGGGATGAAAATGGAGGCGGAGGAGGAATGGGCCGGGGCGGAGGAGGGGAAAGGAGAGGGAGAGGGGACGGGAGAAGGAGCGGGCGGAGAGGGAGAGAGGAGTGGAAGGGGAAGGGGAGGGGTTGGAGAGGGGGGTGGAGTGGAGGAGGGAGGAGCGGGAGAGGAAGGGAGTGTCCGGGAGGAAGAGTCGGCCGTCGGGAAGGCGGATGGGGGACGGGGCGCCGCAGGCCAGCAGGTAGTTGTCGGCAGGAGTGAAGGCGTGGACTGAAATGAGAGGTAGAAGGGAGAGGAGGAGATGGAGGAGATAGCCATGATGATGGTGATGGTGATGGTGAAGGATTCTGCTGCGTTTGATGTGCATTTTGGTGATATTTTTTCTGTGATCTCGCTCAGTTTTGGTTTGTGGCACTTGTCTCATCTTCGTTGTCGATGGTGTCTTTTATTTACATATGGGTTAGGACTCATCAATCCTTGTTACGTGCTAAAATACAAGAACATTTTCAGGTCATTTTTCCACATAATGCTAAATATTTTTGTTTTTTTTAAGGGAAAACCCCAACAGGAGCTATTTTATTGAAATAAAAAAAAAGCTACCTAAAAATTCCAAAATCTCGTGACCCGTAGCACCAGTGATGCAAAACCATTTTTGAGCTTATTTATTATTGGGCTAATTA
Source organism: Trichopus zeylanicus subsp. travancoricus (assembly GCA_005019695.1). Taxonomy (NCBI): domain Eukaryota; kingdom Viridiplantae; phylum Streptophyta; class Magnoliopsida; order Dioscoreales; family Dioscoreaceae; genus Trichopus; species Trichopus zeylanicus. The sequence continues at coordinate 143,887 of RXID01014400.1, read as the reverse complement.
TCGTACACTTCCATAATTAGCATTAATTACTTATACTCTTTTGTAATTTTCATAATTATCCACACCATCTCTTTTTTTTTAAATATTTATCTATACCCCTAATTATTATTTAATCAAAATTTTTTCAGAAAATTTCGATTTTACCCTCCATTATTGTTACAATTAAATCACTAAAAACTTATTATTTATTATTTAACTTTTCGGTATTTGTAAATAATACCTTAAAATTATTCCGATTTATAAAAAACCCTCCAAAATTTTCAAATAAATTCCGTATCATTTGCACGGTAGCCCTAATGCTCTGCGCCCCGGAAAAAACCCACCCCCACCCCCCCCCCTGCTCCCCCCCCCCCCCCCCGCCCCTCCCCAAAACAAAAAAAACAAAACCCCCTCTTTTTCCTTCACACCCGAGGCCGGTGAGGACCGCCGAAAGGAAGAAGCGGGGGGGGCAGCTCTCAGAGGCCGGCGTGATGACGCATGGGTGCAGACGCCTGAGCCCGAGTGGCGATCTTGGGCGTCTGCGCCGCGCACCCTCACGCCGGCGTCTGCGAGCCGCCCCACCTTCCTTCGCGGTCGAGGCCGACGAGGATGCGCGAAGAAGAAGAGGGAGGGAGGGGGGGGCTCTCAGAGGCCGGTGCAATGGCGCGTTGGCGCGGACGGCCGAGGCCGAGTGGCAGTCTCAGGCATCCATGCCACACGCCCTCGCGCCGACGTTTGCGAGCCGCCCCACGTTCCTTCATGCCTGAGGCCGGCAAGGACGCACGAAGAAGAAGGGGGGGTGGCTCTCAGTGGCTGGCGCGCTGGTGCGAACGCCAGAGGTCGAGTGGTCTCGGGCGTCCGTGCCACGTGCCCTTGCGCCGGAGTCTGCAAGCCTCCCACCGCTCGACGGCCTTGGACCCCCTGCACCGTGCCCCCACCGCCCCCCCCCCCCCCCCCCCCCCCCCCCACCCGGCGCTCCCTCCTCCCTCCCTCTCGACTGCCTCACACCGCCGTCCCTACCCCCACACACACCACCTCACCACCCCCACCCCCACCCGACTGCCTGAAATAATACATTAATAAATGTCACTATATTTTTTGACAGGAAGTTTGTTAGATATTGGATGATATCCTTCATGTGATTTTTGAATTGTAATATTGTGATTTTTCAACTTTTATTTAAGAATTACTTAGGTTCTGCTGACACTTTCACTTCATTGCTCTAATATTCATATTATATTGATTGCTTAATATGAGGTTATTTAATAGTTATTCCTTTTTATCAGGTATGCATGCAGGGTTACCAAAGTATGTTACTATCAATATAGATGACATTGAAGTTGCAAGTTTAGCAATTTCAATAGAGAAATACGCTTACCTTCGAAAGTAAGAATGAAATCTGACATTTTGATCTAAATGCAAGTTTAGAAATTTCTGTGATCTAATAAAGTCATTCATTTTTTTTCTTCCAATTTTTATGCAGATACTAGGTCTCAGAAGTCGTTTGGCTGTGACCTCTGGGGTTCGTCATATCTGAGTTTGGATTCACTGTTAGCTCTCTAGGTTTTTCAAAATAGTTTTCTTAAATTATGTAAGATCCTAAGGCTATTTGGCTATGTCATAGTTCTCTTCATCAAGAGGTAATGACATGATTTTATCCTTTGATACTTGCAGATAGCAGCCTATGATACACAAGAGAAGAAGATGGTATTTTTTAATCCTTTCCGTGCACAAGAGGATAATGGCAAGGAGGATTTTGGGCAGATTTTGAATATTTCAATAACATGTAATTATAATAAATTGGTTATTTATTTGAGTATATAGTTCTCTCTATGAAAGGTTACCATGTGTGCATCCCATCAATCCAATTTGTTGGCTTTGATTTTATAAATTGTCAGTGAAGACTGAAAGATTTGTGAGAGTGCTTCTCGCAGGATTAATAGTTATTTTCTTGTTTCCTTCTCATTGAAAATATATTTTCGTACTAAGGAGGGCACTAGCGATCTACAGAAAATTGATGATGCATGACATGTTGTTATTCAATCCCTAGGATCAAATGCTTGTATGATTTTAACCTTTTCAACAATAACACACATCATATTTACTGCAATTATAATACAATAACAGCACCAAAGAATTTTGAGACCTTGTCATTACAATTTTTCCTTCCAATTTCATTTTTTTCAATTTAAATATAATTAAATTTAAACTGAAAAAATAAAATAGGTTTAAATTTTTGATTTTCTCTTTAAAATTTTAAATTAAAAGTTTAATATTTGTACATTTATAAATAGACTCCTAAAACATATTTATTTATAAATAAGTCTAAATTTTATTATTTTTTAAATAAAATTTTACAAAGAAGACATTGAAGGGTTTAAAACTTAAAATTTGAAATTACAAGTTTCATATTTGTATATTTACAAAATAGACCCCTTGAATATTTTTTAAATAAATAATTCTGAATTTTAATCATTTTTTAAAATTAAATTTTACAAAAAAGGCATTGAAGGTTTTAAATTTTAAAATTTCAAATTACAAGTTTAATATTTGTACATTTAAAAATAAACCACTTGAATATTTTTATTTATCAATAAGTCCAAATTTTATTTATTTTAAAACTAAATTTTAGATATAAAGCATTGAAGGTTTGAAAACTTAAAATTTAAAATTACAAGTTTCATATTTGTACATTTTCAAATAGATCTCTTGATTATTTTTATTTATAAATAAGTCTAAATTTTTTATCATGTTTTAAATAATATTTTACAAAAAAGACATTGAAGGTTTCAAACTTAAAATTTACAATTACAAAAATAACATTTGTACATTTAAAAATAGACCCTTTGAATATTTTTATTTATAAATAAGTCCAAATTTTATTTATTTTATAAGTAATTTTTACGAATAAGTCATTGAAGGTTGGAAAACTTAAAATTTAAAATTACAAGTTTCATATGTATATTTACAAATAAACCCTTTTAATATTTTTATTTATAAATAAGTCTAAATTTTTTATCTTGTTTTAAAAAGTAATTTTTACGAATAAATCATTGAAGATTTGAAAACTTAAAATTTAAAATTACAAGTTTCATATTGTATATTTACAAATAAACCCTTTTAATATTTTTGTTTATAAATAAGTCTAAATTTTTTATCTTGTTTTAAATAAAATTTTACAAAAAAAACATTGAAGGTTTTAAAACTTAAAATTTAAAATTACAAGTTTAATATTTATACATTTAATAATAGACCACTTGAATATTTTTATTTAAAAATAAGTTTGATTTTGTTTATTTTAAAACTAAATTTTACGAATAGACCCCTCGCCGGACTCTTGCCGGCCGACGTCTGCGCCCGCACACCGGTCTCGGCCGTCCACGCCCGCTCCCCGGCCTCCGGCTTCCACGCCCGCTCCCAGACCTCCGGCTTCTACACCCGCTCCCCGCCCTCGTGCGTCGGCTCCCGCACGCCAGCCTCAGGCGTCCGCGCCAGTGCTCCGCTGCCCACGCGCCGCCACCCTCGCCGCCATCGCCGTCGTTGTCATTGTCGCTCGCCGCTCGTTTATAAATATTTGGACTTTTTTTTATAAATAACAATATTTCATAGGTTTATTTGTAAATGATTTGGGAGAAAATTTTTTTTGTAAATCGGAATAATTTCACGGTGTTATTTGTAAATATCCGAAAGTTAAATAATAAATAATAAATTTTTAGGGATTTAATTGTAAAAATAATGGAAGGTAAAATCGAACTTTTTTTGAGAAAATTTTGATTAAATAATAATTAAGGAGAGTGTAGGTAAATATTTTGAAAAAAGGATAGTATGGATAATTACATATAATTAGTTCTAATTATAGGGGTATACGAATAATTAACCCTTTATTATTTATGATGGGGTAATTCGTGATGTAACCGGTGGACGGAAGGAGCTCAACCCCAAAGTGATCAGTACTCGTCTCAACTTCATGTTCTTTGATAGAAGAATACACTTTATTTTTCCAATTTACCATTTTTCTCGGACTAGTTTTTTCCGTCTCGAGTAATACGACTGTGTTGAAGTAATTAAGAGTGCGTTTAATAAAAAATAATATAGGACAGTGCAGCTAAAAGAGAATAAAATATTTTTACGGATTAGTATTTTCTTTCAAAGTTGATTATATAATAATTTAATATTAAAAAACTTTTTGTAATAATTTAATCTAACAAAAAAAATCAAAATAATTAATTTTAATTTTTTTAAAAATGAAATTTTAATCAGATTATTTTTTTAATGTTTGGTGCTAACCTCGGAGCAATCTGAAACTTGATCGACGGTTGTCACCGGTCATTGGAAAATCCACAACATGCAACTCTAGCTGTGTAAGTATTCTGACACCGAGTTTTGCAATGAGCATTTCACTTGACATATTTCTGATAGGGCTGTATTGGGCGCCGCATCTACATTTCGTTTTCTTTTACGAAGTTTGTGAGTAATCTAAAGAATTGATGTATGTATGATTTCAGTGAGATAAAAAGAGACTTTCTTATCTTGTTACACTCATCGCAGAGATCAGTTTTCACTCATTTCAGTTGGGCAAATTTTTCATCTGAGTCTCGGTAATACACTATCTACTTAATTGGCGGCAAATTGTATTTTATTGATGATTGGCTTCTGCATATTTTGTTTATTTATATAATCTATTTTTTCATATGCAAGAGAGGTCACCTCGTTGAGTCGTCAACCATCGGTTTCCCTCGCAATTAATGTGTCCATAATCACGGATACAGTAATTGAGTTTTTTTATAGTTATCCATTTAGCGGGATGTATTTTGACGAGACGTGATACACTTAGTACTTAATCATGATTCTTGGCTTGTAATGTAAATCGGGCTAATTATTAATTAAATTCGGTTTGATACGAAAGTAAAACCAATAAATTTAACTAATCAACTATCAGTAATTAAGTCTGCTGTCAAATGCTAAAACACGGGCACGTGTGTACATTAAATTATACATTTTTCTTACATGATCAAATCGTTGTCTTTAGTGTTTTAACAAAATAACAAAATAAAAATCATTAATCGGGGGCTTTGACGGCTTTAAGATTATCACGGGTTAATATGATTAGCGAATTCTACATCCCTAATCACGAATCAAACTGGGCCTGCAAATTGCATCCCCAGCTTGTACACCCTGCAAATTGTGAAGAGAATAACAGCTTTATTGAATTCCTTGTTCCTGGAGGCCCGTTTGGTATCCGATCAACGTCAAGTTCAAGATCAAGATTAATAAATTATTTTTATAAATTAATATTTTTATATCAAAATTAAGGCTTCAATAATTTAAAATTCAAAAAATTATTTAATTTTTTATAATAATTTAATTTAATAATAATATAAAATAATAAAATATTAATTTCAAAAAAAAAATATTCTAAAAAAGATTAACCTGTTCCCTAATCCATTCCGAACACAGCCCAATCGACCAAGACGAGCATTTCATATGTTTTTTTTTTTATATTGATATACTACTTCTGACGCACATTGACATTCCGTGTCAACAACGCCACTTGATGCAATTATTTGTTGCGAGTTTTCCGCACTATCATCTTTCTTTTTGTCGCCGAAAAAACTCTTGGACGCTATAATTTGTCTGGGTGTACGAACTTATATTGTTGTGCAAGAGAGAAACAACTTAATCCTTCGAAATGAGTTCCTATCTACCGTCGATGTTATTTATTAAATCAGGAATTATCTCAGAATTAAATTCATTTTCTATTCTACGTTTCACATCATCTCAAATTTATGCCTACCTTTCGATTAGAATATCATATTTTTTTTTCCATGATCAGCTGGACACCATTTAATTTGAATTAAAATCAGAATTAAGGACAAAATTAATAAATAGTTTTTATAAATTAATATTTTTTATTAAAATTATTTCTACAATAATTTAAAATTTTAAAATTTATTTCTTCTTTATAATAATTTAATTTAATAACGATATAAAATAAATAATATTAATTTTTTTAAAAAAAATAATTCTTAAAAACACTGATTCATATTTTAATACCAAATCAAATGGTGTCTTAGATCTTTCTATTCAACACCGCTACTAAAAACAAGGAGAAAAGAAACCAATATGTGTATTTCTCTACACTCAAGAATACAACCTTGTAAAACATATCTTGTTCAAATGAGGTCATGAGCTCTTTTAGTTATTCGCATTGTATTAATCAGGTGTATGTAATGAATTGAAAATAATTAAGTTTTTCTTTATTGAATAAAGTGTCGTTTACCAAAAAGCGAGAAAAAGAGAAGATCAATCCGCAAACAAAACCAATATAACAATGAAATCAACAATCAATGCAATGCCAAACGAGCCCAAAGCATTCTTGGAGGCTGATTAATCTGAGTGGGGTTTTGCCGGGGGCAGGGCAACCCGTTGATTGTGTTAAATGGGAGGCAAATGGTGGTGAGCTATGAGCTGGAATGAAACAAGCGCTGCTGGTGGAGATGCATGCTCTGAGAGAGAGGGACTTCTTAACAATTCATTCACATAGGGGTTCCACCAATTTAATGATACGTGGCCCACAAGTTCATGCCCATGCAAATCTCCTTCTCCTTCTAGCCACCACCCCTTTTTCCCCGACTTTCCCAATTTCCTCTCAGGTCCTTGTCTTTCAGGTTACGCCAATTTCTTTCGCCAAAAAATTCACCACCTAGACGATTACCTTCGTACCAAGATTTATAGTTATAGTTTCGGGACTGAACGAAACTAATGCGTTTCGGCTGTTTCGACCGTTTTAATTTCGGTCGAAAGATTTTTTTTTAGTTATTAATTATGTATTAACCAAAATTTGATTATATTTTAACTGTACTTTGACTTCAAATTAAAAATACGATAAAATATTGAAAAAAAATTGAAAAAATTTAAAAAATTAAGAATGAATTTATACTTAATTTTACCATAATATTAAATATTATTTTAGTTAATTAAAATTAATTTTGATAGTTAGTCATTGATATAGTCTACTTTTAATATATATTAGTGTATTAAAAAAACATACAAGAAGTAATATGAATATGATTAAAAGTTAAAAATTAATATAAGCAAATTTAACTTTTCATTAAAATGTACTTCACGCATACATAATTTATAAATTATAAGATAATACAACCAATCATCATCATCATCATAATCATCATCAGTTGAGTTTGGAACATCTGGGTGTGGAATTACAAATTCAGTACCTGAATGATCCGGACGAGCATTTGTAGGCATAGGAGCCAGAACAACTAGCTCTGTCCGATCTCGTGACAACGGTTCTGAAGTATAATCATACATCGAAGGTCTAAAAAAAAATGATAACCATATTCATTGACAACAAATAGTATAAGTGGTCCAATAATCCATAAGAAATAAATATCACACTGTACGAAGTATTCAGGGGAAATTACAGCAAGACGCTGATTGATAGCATTAAGTGAATCTTATTGAAAGGTACGATAAATTGATCATTTATTCTTCTACAGTCTTGTAATGCCTGCTTAATTAAAGTTTGTCCAAGTATATCAATTAAAGTTCGTAACAAATTTTTTTTGGCTTTACTTTCGGTGGAACGGTTATACATGCATGCACGTGAATAAAAAACTCAACGTGTTTCGATCAAAATAATTTTTATTTTAGTTTCAACCAAAATATTTTTTTATTAATTATATTTTGATTAAAATTTAACTTTATTTTAATTATTTTTTAACTTCAAATTTAAAAAATTATAATATATGAAAAAAAAATTTAAAAACAATGAACAATTACGTGAATAATATTATGTACGTGAATAGTATCAGACAAAAACCGATAAGGGCATCGAAACCAGATTGGCGACAGCGTTGGCCCCGATGCAAGGCCGGCCTCAGCTTGCGGGAGTAGGAGCTAGGTCAGCGAGAGCACAAGGCGGGCGAGGGAGCAGCGGCAGGCTGATGAGTGCGTGGGCTCGGACACGAAGCCAGCGCGAGCTCCCCGCGCGCGCCGTGCTCGCTCCGCCCGCTCTGTCACTCTCGTCGCCAACGAATAAGATAAATAGTACCTAAACCGAAATAAAATTTATGATTTCGTTTCGGTTTCGGTCGAAACCGAGTCGTTTCGGCCAAAACGACTCGATTTCGCCCGGAACTTAAAACATTTTCATACTATTGCATCAACTTCCTGCAATAGGCGACCATGCTCTACCGGTGGAAAGGATCTCAGGCTCTCGTCGCAAATGGAGAGGTGAGATCACAACCTCAACACCAAAGAACTCCTAAAAGTCATGTCAACCTCACGGCCACCTGAAAAGCCATCCATCATGACAGAAGTACCAATCACCAAGCTAACAGGCAAGTGTGATGCTCTACGGAAGTTCATAAGTATCACAAAACATGGAACGTTATGAATTATCACCATGATAGTGATTAAAAGACTTTTAAGACTAATCAAAATAATTAGTATTCTACTGTGGAGTTTTAAATGGTTAGAATATACTAATTCAGGCAAAACATCTAGTTCTACAAAACATAAGTAAAACAGCGAAAATCATTTTTTACTCCACAGATGAAAGAACAACATACATCACAAAATAAAATACAATCCAGTTCCACTAACCAGGATGCAAGGAAGCTGTGACAAAAGTAGCACAAGACATTCTCTACTAGTACATCAACACTCAAAACCATTTTTGATAAAAAAAAATACCTAAAACACATAATAGCAAAGCAATCGTTGAACCAGATGAATTAAGAGAATAGACATAATACACACCAAAACTAATAAACACATTATTTACAATCATCACAATATTCACAAACACATACAATGTGTTTATAATGTTCCAACAAAAAACAAGACGGTATAACAATCAAGGAATTTTTTGGTTCCACATTTTTTCGCCAGAAGAGATATTATCACAATGGTCTGGAGAATAATCAAAACACAAACATTTCAGAAAATAAGATAGGAGCAGTTGAGACTGGAAGGTACCATTTTTCACAAAGTCCATTAGGAAGGAAACCTTATTTAAACTATGGGCAAAGTCTCACACCATTTCCTCCGTTGCTTCCTGTAAACAGTTTATTGATAGCAATGGCTCCGGATCCCTGCCTGACAAATTGTCCTTCTAGCGGATCTTCAGCAATTTGCAGTGCCGACACAGCCTGCGCTGCTATTTGGACTGGACAGTTTTTTGCACCTTGATAGGAATGCTCCGCGTAAGGAATTGGAATCTCTCTTGCATAAGCTCCGCAGTGCAAAGAAGGTGCATTTCTCTGATCGCCCCATTCGCACTCTGGAACATAAGCTTCAGGCATCCATCCCTGTCCTTCAACTGAATACTTTGCAAGGTTCTGATAACCCATAAAAACACCAACACTACTGCAATAGTCCCATGGCCCATACCTTCTATTATTGTTCAGCATGAACTGACAAGATTCATCGGTGTCTTCCCCTAGAAGGACTTGAAGAGCAACCGCCTCCGCTATTGCAGCACCCTCCTCATCCAGCCTTTGCTGCTCTTCAATCTTCTTCTGTTTCTTCTTCTCCAGCTCCGATCTTATGGCTGCAGAATTAGCTAGCGCTTTCTCAAGGCGCCTCTTTTTCTTCTCAGCCTGTTTCTCGCGATCCAGTTGATCTTTTCCCTGTTTCTTCTTACCTTTTCTGGAGGCTGGCATAGGTTGACCCACCCTCTCCATGACTGACTATTTCACTATCTTTCAGCTCTATTTATTTGGAATATAATTAATAAAATGGGATTTCTGCGGTCATCTCCTTATAATTTTGTAACTAAATTCTGTGCAAGTTACCAACTACTCTGGAAAACTGAAAGAAATACTTAGATATTGGCTGCCTTACACCTACACAAACTCTGGCCTCAAGGAGTACCTCATTTTGCGAACAATGCAATCCCAAACTGACACAACTGGTGAGAGGAGAGAGAAATGATGAGCTCTGATTGAAGCATCTGCCATTGCTTTTGCCCCAGACTTTTCACAGCCCCCCCAGTTGCCCATATCAAAAGGAATCAAATGTTGACAAATAAAGTTCGAGAACACGGTGGCAGACGTCCGAAGTCTCAATCAAACAGATCATATGGTATACTTACTGCCAAGAAGAACATGTGTAAATACTTACTCAAAAAGAGAAGAACATGAGTAAATATTTCTGCAAAATAACTAATGACCACAAAAAATATGAAAAAGAAGAGAAAATCCACTACTACCAATAATGAATAGCCTGAATTAACTGCCATAATGCATCAACATCAACAAGAAGGATATATCAATTTTCATATAGTCAATCGGAAATGGTATTTAACTCTAAATCAATTCAGAAACCTCAAGCTAAAAAGGTCCTGCAACACTTCTCCAATATTTCACATAAAATGACCATAATTTAGTGCACCAGTTTGGCTCTGACCCACCTGAATCAACATATGCATGTGCTAGGAGATTTAGATTATTGTTTAATAAAAGTTTGGCTACCCAAAACAATTCTAGATCTGTCAGAACACACGTGAATTTTGTGACGAAACCTAGAAATCAATCACTGATCCAATTTGACCAAACATGCCGGAGGCTGACATGAAGATTAATGCATGATTATGCACTCAACTAGGGCATGGAATGTCCATATGTTTGGGTATTATCACTAGTCTGGTCAAGTTAGGGTTTCTATTCCCTCTAGAACTGGAATGGTGAGAATCAACAAATTGAACTGATAGGCACATTGGACATCACTAGCATCTGGTTCTGATCGAGACTAAGTCAAAGCATATGCTCTGCAGCATCAAACAGAGGTGGCAATTAACCAAACAATAACTACAGATAAAAACTAACAAACATCTTCGACAACCATTTCTGTATGAACAAAGTCACTCATTTACTCACTGCAACAAATTTACAGGAAATGACCACAAGAAACAACTGTAGTTACTGGTCAAATGATCTGAAGGACCATGAGGATATGTGCCCGATGCTCAATACTCTCTATAGAGGTCATCTTCTAGCAGTAATTGACAAACATACTTCGGAATATAATCACTATAAGCTACTGCATGCCAAAGCTGAAAAAGGTAAAATATAGCCAGTAACCAGCCTGGGTAGATGAATATTGATATTGTGGAATGTAGCTCAATGGACTAGGATTAGATATGAATTTAATGCATTCTATTGACCATGTCACCTTGTCACATAGTCAACAGTCATACCATCTGGTAACAGCTGGGTTCTTCTGTTTGACTATTCTACCCACAGCAATAGCTGAAATATTGATTCTACTTGGAAGGTTATCAATCTCGTCATGTGCCATCTATCTCCATGCAAACTTATGCAATTTGCATAATGGAGCATCTATGGACCTACAAGTTTTTTGTTCTCTATAAGAAGGGTGACAGTTCTGGATCTTCTGAAACCTTTTACATTGATAATCTTCTAGATCCTATGTTACAGTAAAATCCTGTACAGTTCAATTACTTTCAAGATTCAGAACTACAAGAAAGGAAAGAATATGATACTACCAGCTGTGATTTGCTAAGCAAAAAAGCAGATTTATGCTTAAACTTAAATGGTGTAAATTGTGCTTCTGATGATGACGATGTCCAGTTTTGGAATCGTCCAGGTTGTAAAAACAGATATCAAGTTTAATCCAAGCAAAGCAGAGAAAGCATAACTATATTTAAACTATATGTGCAAATAAAATCCCAGAAACAGAACTGTCTATCATAATGAGTAATTGGAGCAACAAAAGATTATAGGAAACCCATCATTATAATTCATAATGGCAAATTGAATGTACCAAACAACTGGCAATAGTAAAAACTAGATGGAAAATACAGGAAACATTAAAAGGAAACAAAGTGAAAGAGGATATAATGCTTTAACTGAAGGGGGCCACATAACACCTAGACTATTTGAATAAAAATCTTAAAAAATTAAATAAGCACATATATGGTTAATGAAATATCACATAAAATTATATGCTAATAATATGCCATAATATATTCTCAACTATATCTTTGAAATTTACTCAATATTATATTATACTTTTTTGAAACATCATGTATATCAATATGAAACATTATAGATGATGGGGCTTAACATTGATCCTACATAATAATGCAACTTAGATCATGTTTTACTCAACCAATATGTGTCCCATATATGTGGTTGGGCGACAAATGTGGCTATTCAACCAGTAGTTAGTCCACAAAATTAAGTGGACCAAACTGCATAACAGGTACCACCTAGTGCTATACAAAGCAGCTGAGGGACTGCCTCCGCCCAGGCAATCTAAGTGGCTGCTTTTTTAAACACTAACCTTAATTAGCTTCAGTGTGGTTGGTTTCAGTTTTCCTAATCAGAGTCCAGTTAAAATCCAGAAAACAAGGCAAAAGCAAATTCAGCACCTTCTCGAGCATCACTATGTTTTGTTTCTAAAATTAATGAAAGAGAAACATCCGCTTATAGGCACCAGGTAACATATGAAATGTTGGAAACAGCATGCTATTGTTGCTCATTACTTTCATAGGAAGGTTAGACACAGCTTGTCATTACAGTTTAGCTGCAGACACTCAAACAAAATTCCGTTTCAAAAGGGAATGAGCATACCGAAGGCTGTTCAATTAGTTTGTATGAAACCGATTTCTTTGGCTTAGACTCCTAAAATTTCAAACCATCCAATACAAAATATCGACTACACTAATTTTTCTTTCATTTCAATTCAGAAATAAAATATTTAAAAGAAAGAACTAATTGCAAAAACTTGTGAAACAACTAAATGGGTCCCTTCAAAATCATACTTGATACAAATCATTCTGGTCACATTAATCTCATATTCATGCATGTCTTCTAACTATGCTTACCATATTAAATGTTCGAGTGACAGAACTTAGAACATATACTAGCTAGATTTCATTACAGTTATCATTCAAATATTTATAAACCCATTCACTTATCAAGATGCAACACATCAAATCTTGGGAGGATGAATGATATGATATCTAGTAGTGCAATCATGCATATAATGATGTAACTTTCCATATGTGATCATGAATTCAGTCCTATATCAAATCACAAATGGAATCATAATTACTAGGGATCAGATCATGATGCTTCCTTTCTTATAGGAACTGGCAATTAGGTGGCAATATGCAGCTCAAGTGAAACAGGAAACCGCAACCTACGAGTTTGACCATGTCCCACAAAACATGTTGCTAGGCTAGCACTTCGTTTCCACACCTATGAATGGATTGAGTGACATACATTTTATGGCTCGCACCCAAAACCTACACAGAATTCCACGTTGAATGAGACAATGTGAAACCAGATTTGTAATCTCAACATACCCCATCTTATATGATGCCCTAATCTTCCAAGTTAAATGGTAGTTTCCTTCCATTACATAAATTTGACAATTTAAAATGAAAGAAGTATTGGCCAATACCTATTTCATTTTAAATTATCCACTCGACCATACTTCTAAACAGACCACGCAGACTTGATTCAAGAGACATCTCATCAAGTAAACAGACAGCAAATAAAGGTATTTTTTGGAATTGCTCACAAATCAAGTGTTCAGGGTCCAAGAGGGGTTCACCTAAAGGAAACTAAACTGCAAAGCTGACTGCTGCATATCAACATTCTCTGAATAGCCTGTGAACAAATGCTGGATTTGCATGCAATTCTTGAGGTGACCACTTAGATCAAGCTTGTTATAAATGTAGTAGAGGTATGTTTCATAATAAAATAATAAATGATTTCGATATACTCAAATTTAGAGTTCATCATCTTCAATTCTTCTTTTAGATGCAAAACAAGAAATATCTACACAACACAATTTCAGATGTTAAAAAGATATATTAGATGCTTCTGGTTCCAATTATACAACATGATCATTCACAAAATACCAAATCAATCCTTTTCTCCTAATGGTCAAAATGTCTTGTGACAACAATTTATGTTTCTAGTTTACTTACATAGTTTTCCAACAAAATAAATTCTTAGGACAAGCTTCCTTGACAGAACATGTCAAATAATTTTGCATTATTAAATGACAGGCAAGAGTAATTTGGACAATTTGAAACTAAGTAATGCCAGAATATCAGAAAAAATATTACCAGCATGGAGTGGGGTGGCGCTAATTGGAATTGCTTTGGGTTTATGCCTATAACACATTTTAATGAACTATAGAGTGCAACTTTGTCAGGGTTAGGTTCCACTCACTTGCATATCATTTTAAATTAACTTCATAACATCCAAATATTACATGGTTTCCAAAGCATCAATTTGGCATGTTAGAAGATTCTTCTTATGCACTGAATCAAATATATAATATCACATACACTGTTCATGGTTTGAAAAATAATTATTGAAACTAAAGCATACAAAATAATCAATTTACTTGCATATTTAGTTATTCACATTGAAATGATTCCTCTTCTGATAAACCAATTATAATCGTGCCATCAACACATATAGCATTTTATTTTTACAAGAGATATTCTCCCAATCCATTCCTTCAATCTTAACAGCAGGTTATATTAATCATGAAGTGAGCAGCTATGGCAGGTAGCGGCAATTAATGCATCCTAAATTTGAAACCTTCCCATCGTTTACTGGATGGCTCTATAGAAATTAGGGAAGTGGCAGTAAGGATCTGCATGTTTGGTAAAATGCATGTAACTGGAGCATTAATAATGAATTGCTGAGTTTAAATGTTGAATATTTTCAACATTATCATTGGGACAAATTGAAAACATCCATGCCCAACATATCTTTAAATAAGCATATCAACCAATATAAGATGAAATATTTGACCATCATTAATTCATTTTCTCAGTAAAATAGTATTCAAATGGCAATTAATCTTACAATCAACATCCCTAAAACTTGTTGACATTCACACTGAAGAATACATAAGTGTTTTACACATGAGGTTTAATGTCAGGGATTTCTGTGAGGAGGTCTCAATACAGAAAAGGCAATACCTACAGTAGATATGCTATAACAAGAGTGCCATGCCCAACCTTTTTAGTCTTTCTTTTCTTCTTGAGATACAAGTGTAATGTCGGATCTTGCATTCTTCTTCCATGCATCTTGTAGTAAAATATTACTATCCAAAAAGAACTGACTAAGTAGGTGACAACAACAATTATGTTTGTAAAATAATACACCAAGCCACGAGTGCATACAAAATCCTAAGACACTGAAATGTGAGTCAGAAACAGACTAGAACTGCTCCACCAACTTTCATCTCATTTTTATCTTTTCTAAAAAACAAATGAAGCACAAAATCCAAATTCTTAGCAACTATGAAGCTAAATTCCATTTATTAAAAGCAGAAAGTGCACAATATTATCATAAAGCACAATTACACATTAATACAAACTGTGTGCATTCATGCAGTTTCATTAACAGTTTTGAAAGCTGAAGTGTTATGCATACACCAAAATACATAAAGAAAGTATTTCTGACCTTAGCTACATAATTTATTAAATAATACAAAAGATATCTGGTCTAAAATTCCACAAATCAAAAAGCCATCTCACCCTCCCTCCTCCACCTCCTTCACTTTCTTATTTCCCGCCAACCATCAGAAGTATTTTTACTTATGAAACCTACCAATAAAATTTTTTTTACCAGATATTCCCAAATTCCTCTCATTAAATCTATTACTATTGCTCTTTGAGATACAAAACATGATCCAGTCCTGACTGCATAATTCTCGTTCTGTAAAGTTCAATTTCGAATTCTACCGATCTTCTTAGAACCCAATGCCATAGTTATCGGCACAAACAACTCAAAATCCCACAAAATGACAACATTTTTCCAAGAAAAAAAACTTAAATATTACTCCTTTATTAACCTCAAACCATCGAAATCCAAATTCGTGCCAGATCTAACAACGCAAACAAATAAAACCATCCACAAAACACCACAAGCAGCATAGAAATCATCGAAGAATCCAGAAAACCAACAAGGTGCATCAATAGGAAAGATCGGAGAAAGAGGATCTGATCACCTGTCCGAATTGGGGAGAGAATCGATGAATGCGGACCTCCTCAGAGCTCATCTGGAGAAGAAAAAGGGATGTGATCGCGATCGGAGCTTGGAATTTTGGGGAGATTTTTCCACGCGTGGAGCTCTCGGATCTACAACTGACCTAAATTTCAATACACACCAAAGAGAGAAAGGGGAGTAGAAAGAGACCAGAAAAGTGATGGGTCCAGACCATATAATGTACATGGGCCTAAACATTTGGGCCGGGGCCCACATTTATCCGTGGGAAGTTTGCCCAAGACACCCATGATTTTTTGTTTTGCAAATAAAAATATGGGATAATTACTTATAAGTTTCTATAATTAGCCTTAATTACTCACAACCCCGTAATTTTCGGAACCCACACCCCTCATTTTCGAAAATATTTACCCACACGATTGTATTGTTATTTAACCAAATTTTTTCCAAAAAATTAAGATTTTACCCCGTTATTTTTACAATTAAACCCTTAAAAATTTATTTTTTTATATTTGGAGACCCGAAATTCGATTTTTTGCAAATAACACCCCGAAATTACTCCGATTTATAGACAAGTCCCCGAAATTCGGATTTTTGCAAATAATACCCCGAAATTATTTCGATTTACAGAAAAGTCTCCGAAATTAGACAGCAGCCGAAGTGGCGGCGAGCAGGCGGCGACGCCGGAGCCGGCAGCGGGAGCGGAGGCGGAGGTAAAATCAAAATTTTAAGGGTTTAATTGTAAAAAAAACGGGGTAAAATCGGAATTTTTTGGAAAAAATTTGATTAAATAACAATTAGGGGGCGTAGATAAATATTTTCGAAAATGAGGGGTGTGGGTAATTCCGAAAATTACGGGGGTTATGGATAATTAAGACTAATTACAAAAACTTATAAGTAATTATCCCTAAAAACATTACATACATTAAGGAAAAATTCAGTCCCATTTGATTTGAGATAAGAAATGAAATCATCTTATTTTGATATAATATTTTTAATTCATTTTTATTTTAAATTAAGATTAATTAATTTGATTAAAAAATAAAATTATTTCAAATCAAACACTCCGAAGGGTCTTAAAACTGTTTTACTCGCATCGCAGAGCCCCGCACCTTAGGCTAAAGCGGAAATCCGAAAACCAAACCGACCTTTTTTATATATATATCCAAGCAGGCTTTTTTTGAGGTTTTTTTGTTACCTTTTCTCTACTTTTATCTCCTTTCCTCCTTTCCGCGTACAAATCCTCTCCGATGACGACGGCGGCGCGGCCGACCTGGGCTCCGGCGAAGGGCGGGAACGAGCAGGGCGGCACCCGCATCTTTGGCCCCTCCCAGAAGTACTCCTCCCGCGATCTCGCTTCACACACCACCCTCAAGCCCCGGTATTACCCTAAACCCAACCCTATATCTCTCTCTCGCCTTCTCTTGGAATCATTCTCCGCTAACCCTAGATCCTTCTGATCTGGACGACAGGAAGGAGGGGCAGGACACGCAGGAGGAGCTCCAGAAGCGTAACATCCGAGACGAGCTCGAGGAGCGCGAGCGCCGTCACTTCGCCTCAAAGGACAAGTTCTACTCCGGTGCTGTAAAATTTTTCCTTCAAAGTTGTCTTCTATTTTATGGATTTGAATTTGAGTGGAAAGTTTGATTTCGTTGGCCTGTGTTTGCAGATGACAGAGATCGGGATCGGAGGAAGGGGCAGCTCCTGATTGAAGGTAACTTGATTTTTCTATCTGAGGTTTTTTGTTGATTTTATGTTCGTTCGTGGAATTGTTTGATTTGAAGGTTTGGTTTATTTATCAGGAAGTAAGAGAGAGGTTGAGGACCGGATTGTTCCACGGAACATCGATGCCGATGACTCGGATGTGGATGCCAAGAGTGACGATGGGAGGTAATTTTTTTTAATTCGTTTATTTTAGTGCGTCTAGAGTTTGCTGTTTTTATTATACTAGACTGATATGGTACACAAATCTTCATGCAGAAGTTGATTTTTTTTATTCTTTTTGGATAAGTTCATGTGTTTCAAGTCTTCTTTGGGGAATATTTAAATCTTACTTTTCTTTTAGTTAGATACATGTGGTTTCCATGCCCCAAGTCATTGGAAGCCAATATTTACCAATTAAAACGAGGAAATTTCCAATGATGATCAAACAACATGTGTAGAAGAGTGTAGAATGTAGAAAAGGTTATATTATAAATCAACAATGCTGCATATTGATATGGACTATGAGGGCAAATTTTGAGTTACAGGAAAGGAGAGAGAGAATAAGAGCTACTTGTTGCTCGAGTTTTCAGCACATGCAACAAAACAAAGTTGATTTATTATTAGGCAGAATCCCAATGTGTTTGTGCATTTGGAGATAGTTCAGCTAATCAATATCTCAATGTTTGATCTTTTACTCTTTTAGAAATACATTTTTTTAAAATTTTCAATTCTCCACTTATCATGAATTTCGCAATGTTTTGGATGGCTCGGAACTGCTATTTGCCCTTCTTCCAACAGCTAAGAGTAGTGCATTAGAAGTCATTCTACTAATGTGGACTCGGATTTTGTTCTAACCATACAAAGTGATGACTAATTCTTGAAATTGATTAGGTGTTTGACCTTAGCTGGGGCATCTTTGTCATTATATGTGGTTCATAATATCTTCCATTATAAATAAATAGTACAGAGGAGGGTGTTTTCAAAGGAAGATCAGAATGAGGGTTTAAATGGATGTTTTGGAAGTTTAGGAGAACTGTTGTTTGCCCTTCTTCCAGCTGGGTGTAGTGCATTAGAAGTCATTCTACTAATATGGACTCAGATTTTGTTCTAGTATGGAACCATACAAAGCTATGACTAATTCTTGAAATTGATTAGGTGTATGACCTTAGAAGGGGCATCTTTGTGATTATATTTGGTTAATTGTGTCTTCCATTATAAACAAATGGTATAGTGGAGTGTTTTCAAAATATCAGAATGAGGGTTTAAATGGATGTTTTGGAAGTTTAGGAGGTGGCTTTTAAAATTTTTTCCTATATATGGACATCCATTAGCTGTTTTGGCAGTTGGGTTACTAGTGGTATGTATACTGATGTCAGGCTATCTTTTGTAGATTTCAGTGAGATTTGTTTAAGATCATTAGTATTCTGCTTGAAACTGAAATCTCCATGTCATAGGTGTATATACCAATTTTTGGTTATGCTTTGCAAACTTGTTCAGTTGTCAATATGATGTTTAGACAATGCAAAATGTTCTGTTAAGATAGATGTTTAGCATAGGTTTTAAAATTTTTTATAGCACTGATACATACAAAGGAGGTGTTTGGAGGTGTTAAATTGCAACCTGTGAATATATGTTCTATTAAAAATAAGTAAAAGAACAACCATGAGTTAATAATCCAAAATGGTTAGTGTTAACAACCATGAGTTAGCCAAAGTAGTAAATAACAAAATCGTTTGACTCGATCTTATCTTTTCAACAATTGGTTATTTGTATGATTTGGATGAATATTCCGGAAGTTATGGCCTTTGGAATGCAGCTGTACCAATATTGACAAATCTGAGTAGGTTGGAATTTTACTTTGATTTTACTTCTAATTTTTGCTATATAAAGTTGTAGTTGTTTTACATCATCCATCCAACAGGCTCTATGGTGGTTATGTTCACCTCTATCGAAGGAAAGTAGCTTGGTTGATTGAGAGATTCTGTGTAGATTTGTTGAGGTCGCCTAGTGGAAGAAAATGAAGCTAGACTAGTGTGTCTGTCTTGGTGTTACTGCCCCTTACGACTAGATTCACCTCTACGTTATCTTTCTTTTTCATGAGCTTGTGCATCTTGGCAAGATATTGTGTCATGGCTGAGTTTTTGGCTTTCTGTTCTCTAATAGCCTACAACTATATAAGTTAGGAATTATTGCATACCTTTAACCTTTGGGTTCATGCTACTAGTACTACTCGCAACTTGAGGAGGAACACTTAGTACTTGACTACATTATTTGAGGTGGAGAAGTCAAGTTGGAGAGAATACTCTGTGACTCGTCCTTTTATACTTAATAACACAGCTTCTACTCCACTTTTGACTTCACAGGAAGATCGCCAACCTGAACTTCCCAAGGTTTTGCCTTTATTTTTAGTGGAGTTGTTATTGCGTTAACCATGAAATCTACAAGGGTTTGTGCGTTGATCTCCTTCTAAGCTTCAAAGAAAATGTCAAATTAATTTAGTACCATTGACCATTTAAATAGCTAACATGAGGTTTTTGGCTTTTGGAGACTTTGCCAGATTGAAAAGTTTGTCAAAACATTAATTGCATGTGCTTGGAAATATAGTTAAAATAGTCGGGCTACCAATACCACCTTATATGCCAGTTTTTCAACCATCAGACACAAAACTTCTGTTGCAGTTGATATATGACTGGTATAATATATCGAATATTGTTTTTCATTTGGATTACTTACTAGGATCAAATTGACCATTTATTCAGAAGCAACTATATAGAGATGTAATCTCTTCCACTTCGAGCCTGATGGTTAGGTAGGTTTAGCTTGGAGAGGTACTATTTCAATGCCTCGAAGGCACAATGACACTCTTTATTCCATTAAAAGCTATTCTTCTGCTTCAAGGTCTTGAAAAAAGAGACACTTCTCATTCAATCCACAGAGAAAATGGTTCAGAGCTACTAGTCGTCTTGTAAGTCTTTGCGTCTCTTTAATTGAGTTTAAAGGGTTCGTTTACATAATGGTCTCAATCTTTTCTAAGTTTACTTCTATCCTTTGTTTGGACACAAGATAACTGAAGAATTTGTCTGAAATCACGCTAAATGCACATTTCATCAGGTTTAATTTTATCTTGTATTTTCGAAGTATGTGGAATGTCTCCTTTTGGTCGATAAAATCTTTTCTAGTTCAATTGTTCTTTACCAGCATGTCACCAATGTGTGCTTCAATGTTTCTTTAAAGTTGATCTTCAAAGATTGTTTGACATTTTTAGTATATCATATCCATATTTTTTGATTCAAAAGGCATTATAATATAAAAAAAGTAGCTTAGTCAATAATAAACGAGATTTGTTTTTTATCTTTTGGATACATTTTGATATGGTTGAAAAAGCTTAAGGAAGCTCAGTAACTAATGCTATGACAGGTAAATTTTGTTCATATCATTAAAGTCAACACATATTATTCATTTTTTATTCACTTTTTCACCATGGCCACATTGATAAATCAATCTAGATATCAAACTTCCCTTATAAAAGCTGCACCGATGAGTTTTCTACCTCTTTCACTATGGCCTTTTGTCGCTTAGGTTCAAAGTGTGTTTTTTTTTTTATTAACTAACTTGTAGTCCTTAATCACAGACAACTCATGTTGTACCACTAAAGAATTAATTCTCAGAATGCCCTCTAGGCTTTAGGTGAAAACATCTTTTATGTCTTTGACCCAGCACGATATTGTTTCTCGGTGTTTGCAGCTCACGGCCTATCCAACTCTAGGATTTTGTTTTTCCCTCTTTGGGAAAAAAATTTTATTATTGAATTTATGACGGTCATTATTTTTAATTCAATTTTAACTCTTGCACTTTATCAATATGAGATTAAAAATAATTGCTGTCAGTGACGAACCCTATTTTTTGCCTACTGGTCTGTTGGTCTACCAGGCCTAATAATCTCCTCCCTTAAGGGGCTCAATATTATCGTTGAGGTAGCTCACTCTAATACCACAAGAGTTGTTACATCCTGTTTCCATCTATCACTCGGCTTGCAACGAAATATGACCTCATTCTATAATTATCATAATAATACAATAGAAAGGAATGCGCAATAAAAAATGTCCATATTAAGATTCGAAGAGTTATACATAAATGACTCAATATAAATGAATCAAGGTAAATAATCTAAATAACGTTTTGTACAAATAAACCTTTATTATAATTCATAATTTATTTAAAAAGGATCAACCTATGATAAGTGAACTAGTTGGCCCTCGTCAATTATCCTCCAATATTATTCAAACACTAACGTCGTTATTTGAAAAGAAATAAGTATTACCACATAAGTATATCAATATACTCAGTAGGTAACTTCTTCACTCTTATCCAAATTGAACAACATTAAGAATAATCAATTAAATAAAAAAGAAAACGTCATCAATATTTAACATAGCCCTTCAATGGAGATATGCATAATAATTGAAAGAAAATTATTTACTACAATATCAGCCAAGAACCAAGTGATAGAGAAGTCATGCAACCAAATAACCAAAGAAATAAATAACTAATAATCCAACAGTGTAATTTGGGAGATATGTATGACAATCGGATTATCCCGAGAAAACTCTCAATTTCGACGTGGGCGTACTTTCAAAACTCTCTAAGAGTCGTATACACCTGCACTCCCTATAAATGATGAGTGATATTCGTCCGCCATAGGGAACACGTCTTTTATATCCCGAAAGATTGATAGTCGTCACATCTGATAACCTGCTTATCATATAAAAGAATTGCCCTGTCAGAGCGGGCTTATCTATACATGCAGATAGAGTAGTCCTAAGGATCAAATCAACTTTTCAACAACTGCTAATAACTTGGAAAATAACGAAGGAAAAATCTATCACACATAAAGAAAAGATTTAATAAAAATTGATGAGCTAAAAGGCTAATTTCAAAGATTTTAGAGTCAAAAATGAGTTCTACTGAAAAAGATAATTTTAACATATCTTAGATCATCAAATTCAAAATTCAAACCAAATAGTTATGAAAAATGAAAATTTAGGTATGCAAATAATCCTTTTTTTTACAATTAAATAGGATATATAAAGTTTACAGTAATAAAAGAAAATGATTTAAATCATTATCTACTTGATATTTTACATAAATTCTCTAATATTTGTCAAATTTATGTTCATTTTTTTACAGATCTTTTGACATATAAATTTTACACTCAGCCACCCCCCCTCCAAAAAAAATAAAATAAAAATATACATATAATTCTTATTGAAAATAAGTGATGCATAGATATTTAATTATTTTATAAAAAACTTCCCCTCTTATATCAAATTAAGTTTTTTAATATTTTATAGAAATATCTTCTAAGATTGTCAAAATTAGAAATCTATCAAACGCAATCTAAAATTAGAATTAAGCCCAGCCCAAAACCAAAAATCAAACCAAGTCTAGATTAATTCAAACCAATCAAATCTAAATCTAAATCAATCAATTGATCATTTTCAGTCTCTATCTCCACCACCATCGAATTACCTCTGGTCATTGTCTGACCACCGTCGATTGGTCGTCGGAGCATTGCTGAAAAGTTGTTGAAAAGTTGTCATTGATGTTTTCATCCCAAAACATAATTCATAAACTAAATTTTAGTTCAAATAGATCAAAATCTAGCCTAAATTTTAAGGCTCAACATAATTTATCTAATATTAGAATTTGATTATGAATTTTGATTTAAGATTTATAAATAAAATACATGTATTAATAATTTAATGATGAATATGAATCAATAAATTATCAAGGTATAATGAGATTTCAATTGAGGGCATGAATCCAATAATGTCAATTAGGGCCACCTACATTGATATCGCTTTCAACTTTGTTATAAATTTTGATTTTCTCCTTTAACAGCTTCATCTAATCTCTATGACGACGATAACTCCTTTACGCACACAGAAAATTCTCTCGTATGATCTCGTGACTCTTCAGCTTCTTTTTTCTGATTATCTACATAATGATTTTTTGTTTTTTTTTAAGGATAACAAGATAAGACTTATCTATCTTAACCACTTAAGTCCACAACCTAATAATATTAGAAATCTCGGTATAACATTTTGGCTCTTCATTAAGAATTCACCGAGCTCAGTTTTTAGAGTTTTAGTAAGGTTTGCTCCGAACTTATGTATTTTTCTCGAGCTCTCATCTATTACCAAGTTAATAAGTTGCTCTATTAGTCCAGTGTGTTGGTCTTTTAGTTTAATATTTAGATTCTTTGATTCCTCCATCAAGGTCTTTTCGTTCCAGTTTGGATTTTCTTCCCAATAAATAGCGTCACATTCCTAACTAGACTTTTGACTTTCCTATGTTTCATTTATGTTATTTTTAATTGAAAATTTCATGACTAAGTAGGAAGTTAATATTATCGTTTGTAATTGGTTTACGGCGGTGAGCCCATAATGGTATTGTAGGTCGAATGTGTCCAAACCTCTGCAAATCTTATAGGCACCCTTATGTCCTTTGAGCTTTCTTCGACCGTTGGAAGCAAGGTAATGATGCATAAAAGAGTGACCAAATCGTCAGTGAACTTAGTGAGCGTCCCTTTATAAAACTCGAGTTTTTGTTTAGTCTTCATTTCATCAGAATCTTGATTAAACATAGTGTTGCTTGAACTCATATTAATCATAATCCATTGCATCATATAGTCATCCACTATTGTAGTGATCATAAGAGTGTCATTGTACAAAGATAAAACACCATCCAAATCTTTAGTGGAAAAAAATAATACATCTAGTGTGCATCTCACAGTGTTGTCATTTCATCCCTTCTTATCCCCACTGGAGGCTCGACATTTCTTCAAGGGTGTCGGGACTCTGAATTGGTGATTGGTGATCCGGTGACGATCATATTCAAGTGATTTTTCACTAATGGATCTTGAAGTTCGAGAGTTCAACTTTTGTGAAGTTCAATAGTCTTTTGGTTGCATGGATCTTTGTTGGGTGTCTCATCCTCTCTAGTATGCCTCATGACAAATTATTTAAGGTGCTCTTCTCGAATTAGTTTTTCTATATTGGTCTTCAAATGCCTGCACTTTTTTTGGTGTTATGACCATAATCTTTATAAAAGTGGTAATATTTTGGTTTGTCCAACTTAGCTTTATCGTGGTAAAGACAATGTGGTTACCTTAGGTACTTCTTGTGCCTAATTTGTGGTAGCACTTCTAATCTCGAATTATTTTAAAGGAGTGTATGTGACATTTCTCTGATTCAATTCGCTACTTATGCTTGGGATGCTTCTTTTTTTGCATTCTTTCTTTGGTTTGTTACTTTCATTTGACTTTCTCATTACCAACACTATTTTCTTTGCATTAATGTATTCCCTTTTTAAGCTATTTCATAGGCAATTTTGCTCTTTCGGATCATGTTGACAATTGCAGTGAGCATAATGGAGTTGTCGAACTCAATTATCTCGAGTCTAGCATTATTGAACTGAGTCAGATAGTCCTTTAAAATTTTCGCTTCCTTATGCTTGATCGAGTTGAGGGATCTTTTTTCCGTGGTATTAGTAAAATAAACTACTCAACAATCTTGTCAGTTATGTCACCGAAGCAGTGTTTTGAGTGTCTCAGTAAATCAGAGTACCACACTCTTGCAAGGCGTTAGAGCGTTAGAAGATTTTGCATATAGTTGAGTCCCACAATCCATACAATATTATTGCATTCCAGAAAGTACGATCCACAAGGTTCTTAGTGTCATTATATATTTTGAATGGCGATTGTCGAAATTTTGGTTGCATCACTTATACATCAACTCAGGGATTAGGGATGTATTATAGTTGGATTTTTGTGGTGGCATAGTTTTGGCAAAGCCTTTTTGAGATGGGGGCGTTTTGACCTCCTTGTAATATATAGCCTCGCCTACAAAGTCATATATTAAGTTAGATGCTTTAGGCAGCGTTTGGTTCGGGATTAAAATCAAGATCAGTATCAAGACTAGTGAATCACTTTTGTAAACTAATATCTTTTTATCAAAATTAACACTTCAATAATTTAAAATTTGAAAAATTATTTAATTTTTTATAATAATTTAATTTAATAATAATATAAAATAAGTAATATTAATTTATAAGAAAAAATAACTTTAAAATGAGCTAATATTGATCCTGATCCTAAATCAAATGGGGCCTTAGTGTTCTTGGACGGTCTATACTGAGGGTGAGAAATCGATAAATCATACCAATTTTACAATTGTTAGAAATAAAATTAGATGTCAATTTTTGAGTTTGGTTTAAAAATTGGATTTTGATTTCAATTCTAAATCATTTTTAAAGCGGTTTTAAAATCAGTATACCGATTTGTCAAGTTATTAATTTTAAAATCTAAATTTTATATTATAATTTTTTAAAAATTAAATATAATTCATAAAATAATATTTTTACGGTGTCTTTTAAAACTATAATTTTAGTAGAGATTAATAAAGATATTAAAAAATTATAAATATGAAATTAAATTTTAATATATATTTCACATACACACTCATATATAATATGTTTATGTACTTATTTAAAACCTTTATGAGTTTGGTTTACTGGTTTTTGGTGAAGTGTAGAATTGGAGCCACTATTGATTTTGAGATTCTACAAAAATTGAGAACAACAATTGTTCCAATTTATTTTGATAATTGATTTTCCGATATAGTTCTCAATTGGTACAGTACGGTATGCTAATTTTTTTATTTTTTTGTTTCTCTAATTTGTACCAAAGTGGAAATTTAGTATCTTTAGCTCGTCGGTACTGACTTGAGGACTTGGATGTTGATGGGCCAAAGCACGATGTTCTCATTAGTGCTGGATTGTTAGTTGTGCATGCTGGTAATGTACTGTGCAGTTTGGATTTTATCGGCTCGGATGTTGGCTTCCCAAGTTTTGGGTACATTGTACTCTAAAAGGTTAAGCTATATGTGAAGCTTGCTGGAATTGGGCTTCGTTTTGCATCTTTTAGGCATGTAGGTTGTGCAAAAACTAGTTAATATGTTGTTTCGTGGTGACGAGGCTCTAAAACTCTTGTCGTCTAATTTTGTTGATGGCCTCAGTTATACGAGCCTTAGGTATTTGGAGAAGTTAGGTGCCTTGCAGTCACAACATTTGAGTTTCTCGACACCAAGGTTGCTTTATCAGTTTCCTTACTGACCCAAAGGAGTAATGGGACTTGGTTGGTACAAGTTCCTGTAATCCTCCAGCATGGTTCTTTTGAGGTCAAAGCCCTCATGGCTTTTGGAGGCATGTCGACTAAAGTGCCGGAAATCTTCAAATCAATGGCAGGACAGCAAAACAAATCTCAATAAAAGCATCATTGTTGGTAGGAGTTAGACTCCACTAATTTCGGTCCGATCTTCTACAAGATTTTTGCATCATTGTTGGTTCTCGTTTATGCTTGACTTGCAACACCTCGGACTCCATATTCAGATCAACATTCGAGCCAAAACAATATTTATCTCACTTTCAACTTGCAAAATCAGTACTTCAGAAGGTGTATCAAGAGAGTAAGAATTTCACACATGTTCACGTGAAACCATAGATGAGAAAGTTCTTCAAGTTTACTTCTTTGGTGCCTGTAGAGACCTATGACCAGGAACTCTCGAGCCAACAATTTCAAATTTTGTTTTTCTTTTGTTTTCGTGCAATAATCCGAAGAAGCCTTTTTTATAGAGTTATCTGTCTAGAGTTCGCTAAACCCTAACTTGCTTTCCAAATATTTCATCATTTAGCTTCAACCAAGAAAGTTTTCTGTATATTGTAGCGAAAGGGACCTACAATAGTCATATAGTGAAATAGAGTGTGCCACCATGGGCAGTAGATAACTCAGAGCCACCTCAACTCCAAAAGCTCCAAAAGTCAAAATATATCTAAATTATTCCATCCATGGAAGTGCCTCACTGAATGGCTTACTCAACTATGAATTAGCATATGATCAAGCAGCTATTTCAAGGATATTTTGTTAGTTAGTGTGTTATGATTGGTTATAGCATTCTAGTAGTTGGGGAAATTGGATGAAATAATTGAGACTTGTGTTTTCAAGTCTTTGCGCAAGTTCAATAAAAAAATGAAAGGAAAGTGGTTTATTTGAAAGCAAGTAGTTTCTTACTTATAGGTCCACAAAAGAAGAATATGGTGGTCTGTAAATTGGTCAGTGCTTCACATAAAATAACATGAATAAGGCAGTTGGCTGTGAATTGTTCTATATCCTGTTCATTAGTTATTTCAACAAATACCATTGTATTTGTCCTTTCGGCAAGGAACCATTGATACATCTGGTTCGATTTGGGTTTATGATGTTGGCCATGTTTGGGAACTGCTGATTAGCCGCTTTATGTTTTGTATAATTATTTTTTTCCAGTTGGACTTGGTGTTATTCATTTGCCAATATGCTGCCATCTTTGAGGCCACCATGTTTACCTAGAATTAGAATGTGTGCAGTAAGTAGCACTTGTCAGTTATTTTGGTTCTAGCAACTTTTGACACTAGTGGTTTACTTTGCCCACATTTTTGGGGGTTAGGTAGTGTTTGCTGATTGAGACATTATCTTTCATTGGTATTCCTGACCCAAAGGGGCTGCCCATTAGAAAGTTATTGGGCTCTCTTAGGTGACTGAGTTTGATGTTCTGTATGTGTAGTTAAGCTGTCGCTGTAAATCTTTTTTTTTAGAAGTAAATCTTTATGTTATTAATCTATTTTTAGCTTGTTTTACCCTGAACCTAGAAATCTGTGGGTTTCCGCATGCACTGATTTTGTACAAAGCTGTCTCATGTATGTTTCTTATGCATTCAACCTTCTGTGAGATATTCATTATAAAGATTTCTACCATCACATATTTTGGGGCCACCTAAAATAATGCCAATCAGTTTTCTCTGGAGTACAATGATAAAAGGTACTAATATGATGTGAAATCCCTGGAACTGTTTGTCCATCATGCCCCTCCTGATAGCAAACTGAGGAAAGTTTCCTGCCTGAATGCAATTTTGTGTTGAAGTTGGTTTCTATAGTTGTTATCTTTTTTATTGAGTATAGTTTGGAGGCCTAACAACTTTAGAAATTAACAGTCCCAATTCTAAATATATTTATATGATTTTCTCTCAAGCAGGTAAGCCTTCATACATTACCAATCTTGAATTCGACATGATTATATGAAGGCATACTTGCTTAAGAATTTGAATCTCTCAATTTCTATTATCTTTGTATGTTCTTTTTTTTGTTCTACTACTTTTGGTGATTGATCTTTTGCAAAAATCCAGAGCTTTATTTGGTGAAACATATTTTTTTTTCTTTCATAGTGATGATGAGGATGATGATGACGAGGATGATACTGAAGCGTTGCTGGCTGAGCTTGAACGTATAAAGAAAGAAAGAGCAGAGGAAAAGCTCCAAAAGGTCTGTTATCTTAGACCCTGTTCGGATTGATACTAACTCATGATCATCTTTTTTATTGTTCCAATCCAAACAGGGCCTTAGCAGCCATCATGGTTCATTCTCAAGATTTTACATTTTTACTGGCAGAAAACCCTTTTTTTTTTAGTTGAAGAAACTCAGGGCACTAAGCTTTATTATACAATACTTGTGTAGTATGCTACAGTAGGCTCAAAAAACAGGAGGTAATTCACCAAATTAATATATGTCTAAGTAGGCTCTAGTTGAAAAATAAGGATTTGAATCCAAATTTGTGGCATAACCTGGGACAACATCATGGACATGTAATGGCTCTGATGAGAACCAGTGAAATGGCATAGGAAAGACGCACAAGAATAATGGCATAAATCTTTTAGTTGAACTATCTTTAAATTTAAAGCATATGCTTAAACAGGAGCGGGAGAAACAGGAAGAAGAGCTGAAGGCAAAAGAGGCTGAGCTGATGCGAGGCAATCCATTGATCAATATTAACAATAATGCTTCTTTCAATGTTAAGAGAAGGTTCTTTTTATTTTTCGGTGAATTGTGTTCATGTCTTTGAGCTTTAGTATTCGTCCCTTAAAATCCTCCTATCATCTTTAATCTAACAGGTGGGATGATGATGTGGTGTTCAAGAACCAGACACGAGGTGAGACCAAGGCCCCCAAGCGATTTATCAATGATACCATACGAAATGATTTCCATCGCAAGTTTCTGCAGAAATACATGAAGTGATATCTTTCTCCAAGAAGAAACTCCCACCGTTTGTAAAATGTGAAGTTGTCTCTTGTATTATTTTTGGATCGTGGCTTCCATAACTCTTTTGCAATACCTTGTAAATTTGTTTTCTGTCTTCCATCAACTGTTGAGTTTAGATCACTCTACTCAAACCATGATATTAATAGTGAAAGAAGACTATTTTAACTTCTTCCAAATGAGCTCATTGTTGTAAGATCTTTGTTTTTTTTATTCTCATATTAGCGATATTTTTATAGAAATCGGAGTTTGTTTTTGTTCTTTCATATGTTTGTTAACGATTGTTCGCTAAGGTATCAAAAACACGAGTTTGGTTTTTTATGGTAAAATTCACAAAAAAAAAAATTTGTGAGCTATTTTTCGCTGTATGATTCAAAAAAAAAAAAAAAAAACATAAACACCACACTTCCAAATGAAAAATTCCAACATGATCCAAAAGATAATAATATGGAGCCATTAGATTTATTTGTTTCCCATACATGTAGTAAATCTATGTCAAACTTTTACAGACCATTCTGTTTGGAACTATTCTTTTCTTCCTAAAATTATATATCCTCAACATCTTTAGTGCTTTCATTGCAAATAACTTTACATGATTCCCAAAATCCAAAACA
This sequence comes from Trichopus zeylanicus subsp. travancoricus, assembly GCA_005019695.1. Classification (NCBI taxonomy): domain Eukaryota; kingdom Viridiplantae; phylum Streptophyta; class Magnoliopsida; order Dioscoreales; family Dioscoreaceae; genus Trichopus; species Trichopus zeylanicus. The sequence continues at coordinate 113,379 of RXID01014400.1, read as the reverse complement.
ATATCCTCGTGTAAACTTCTCTTATTATTATTGATTTTGTTTCTCACAAATTTTGACCCACAATTTTTACGAAAAAAAGGTCCACTAATTCTTGGGCAATTAAAGATGCCTAAGTGATTTTTTTAATTTGTATTGGATAGGAGCCGAGTCGGTTCAAGATTGCACAATGAGGTTTTAAAAAGCCAAAGAGATTGGTATCTATAATATTCTTAGTTAAAATCATTGTCACTCTCCTAACCATCATTTATGATAGCGATGAGATGACGTGATGCTTGGTGTTTTTGGGGAGTTCAAGGAGAAGAAGATGATGAAGTAATACCTAACTGTGGTCACAAATTCTACCTAATATGTATTTTTATTTGAGATTACGTAAGTTGTATTTACCATATTAATGTTTGATAATATATAAAAAAGGAGGAGATCTACTTGAATTTGTGAGAAGAGATAAAATAAGAGAATTTATAGTGGAACTCAATTCTAATTATGCATGCAAATAAATTAAGAGCGCAAGGATTTTTATATAAAACTCTACTAGATTTGAGGAAAATATTTCTAACTCATATGGCGTTGAATTTCAGTATTACAAACAAACATTGCATACTAATTTTTCTCCCATCCAAATATTGTGGACATTGCGCCAAATTTTACCAAAAAAGATTTTCATCTAAAACAAAAGATTGAGGTAACATAGTTTTGGTGTGGCTATATATATCTTGTATGCTTACAACATCTTTAACTATTAACACCATCTTGTGCCATAATTAAATTTATATAATTGGTATTCAAATATATAATATTTTATTTTATGTTACCATCAGATCAACACTTATATTTATTTTCATTAGATGATAACCTAGTTTTTACTCTATATGGGAGAATTGTTAAGTGAAAGCTATAAACTATTATAGAGTATCATAAAAAAAATTTCGGATATGGGACGTTGTACTTAAAATTTTTTAGAATGTCACTATAGATAGTCTTAACATTTAATTGGTTGATAATCCTTATTAATCGATATATTTATTCATCCATATATAGAGGTAGGGGTGGAGCTAGGGGGTTTAGGGGGAGTGCATGCCCCCACATGGTTGCTTCATACAATCCTTTTATTATTGATTTATTTTATTTTTTTTGAATAATAATTGATATGGTATTTTTGTATTAAAATTACTTAACTATGAGTTAATGTGATTGCTTAAGTTGGTTTCTTCAAAGCATATTAGGTTTTTATATTACTATTACTAGAAAATTTATCAACCCATAGGACCTATTGACCCTAATTCAAGTTTTACTCTCAATGTGTAAATTTTGGAGTAATTTTACTCCCAAAATAAAAAAATAATCCTTGAAAATTATGAGAATAACTATGATGCTCTAACCTAGTAATTATTACTCTGGATATTACATGACAAAATTGAAAACAAAAATAAGGTTCTTATAAACTAATATTTATTCATATTCTTCTAGATCATAAATTAACTTATATAAACTCTAAACATTTATAATTTTCACATATCAATTTCAAATTTGTATGTAATATTTCGTTACTTGAGTCATATAATTTTGTTACTTCACAAGATGATATATACAAAAATCTTTTTTTATTGATATTTTTGGCAAAAATTTAGGCCATATTAATTTTTTAGTGCTTAACATTATAATTTATAACTTGATAGAAAAGTTATTATTTATATAATATTTATGATGCCCCTCATAGAAATTATTGTCTCTACCACAATTTAGAAGGTGTTTATAATGATATTAATCATTCATCTTCTTAATACAATCGGCAATGTCATTACTTTAGATGAATACTGATTGGTATTCTAATATCTTTTTTTGTGTTTTTGTACTAGTTGTGACTCTTCTGTTTTATAGTATAATACTTGTTATATGATAGATTTGCTTTGTACTATTTTGTTATGATTTTACTTGTCATTTGCAATTGTAATATGTTATAATAGTTGTAATATTTTATTACTTATTATAATGGCTTTAGGATTTTATATGATATTTCTAAACTATGTTACACATCATAAAATCAAGTTAGTATATATTGTATTTCATTAGGTTCTATTGGGTTAAAGCAACTCTTTTTTTATTTTTGGTACATGTTTCCCAAAAAGTAGAATTGCCTTCTCAAACAAAAGGATTAATATTGAAGACTATTTTTTATAATAAAAATATATTGTCATTTAAAAGCATAAATAGTAATTTCTAATCTAAAAAAAATAAAGAGAGAAATTTTTTTTTATGTGCTCCTACAAAAAATGCACAAAAGTTTACCCAAAAATAATTATATTAATATTCCAAATAAGTTTGGTTAACACTACCCCCTATTTCAAAAATAATTCTAGTGAAACAAGTCCAAAATAAATATAATATTTATATTGATTGATTGATTTGTTTATCTATTATTTTGGAAGAGAGTGAAGTAATCAATAGAAATTTGACACTAGCAATAAGCCAAGCATATGTTTATTCATATGCTACATTATATAAGACAAACCTATTTATATATGATAATCTTGAATTTTTTTGTTAAAAATAATCTTAAACTATTTCTATTAATTTGGTAGTATAGGCCAAATCTTAATAAGCTCTTATATGGTAGGACTTAAGATAAACATAAATTTAACAAGAGTTAGATTACATTTTCCAATATTCATAATATTGGGTTAATATTATCTCAAAATCAAATGCACCAAAGTGAGTCTTAATAAAATCACAACCAATTTATAGATATACTTATAGACAAGCAAATAGTTAAAGTAATGTAACTCAAATCCAAATAACCCTTTTTAACCTTTTTGCTCGGGTAATCAAATGCATATTATATGTCACTTTATTTTATTAAGTTATTGGGAGAGATCTATATTGAACACTTATTTTTTCTTAGCAGTTGTATAAAATAGTTGCAAAGCAATTGGAATCCTATGTAAGGTTTTGCAAATATTGACCGATTGCATAAAGATTTTGCAAATAATGATTAATTATAATTTTTTTGTAAATCAAGCTTATTATTTTTAGGTACAAAAATCTTTAGACTTTTGAGATTAACTTTTGATCCTAGTAAAATTACGGTTTGAGATAAAACTAATGAGTAGATTTTCACAAATAAGAACATATAATGTATCAAATATGAAGTTTTTAGGATTTATGTATAAATGCTAAATATGTCAATTAGCATGTGCCAAATTTTATTTTATAATCATATATGTGAAATATTAGGAATATAGTAATGATGATAAAATATCTTTATCTTTATTTTCTTGTTAACATTTTTTGCTCCCTAGAGTTGGTATTGTAATGCATATGGGACTTGTTTTTCTTATGTAAGTAATAGGTAAGTAAATAGTGACTAATCATGAAACATATGCATTGTATTAAATTATTATTATAAAATGACCGAGTGTTGTACAGGATAAAAAAAAAAAGTAAATTCATTAACAGCCATAAAAATGTACTATATTAAAGATTTAATATAATGAGTATAGTAATATAGATTAAATTTGGGGTATTTGTGTGAACCATGCATATTTTGCTTATTATATTATAATTATTGACTTTATCATAATATAGAATAAGAGAAACTTTTATTTTAGAGAAGGAACAAACTTATATTAATCTTGGTCTTAGATTTACACAATTAATTCTAAATTGCTCTTTGTTTATTTGAGTTCTTCTACATATCATTTTATAGAATTCTTAATGATGTAATGGATATTTTAGAAAAATATATTGAAAAAGTGTTTTAAAGGGAGATTGTGAATGACTTGCTTGAAAAGTTAGTTTAGTACAAGAAGATTATTGAAAAAATATTCCTTCTACTTATTTGATGTAAATAAAGTATAGGACAAAAGTTAGAGTACTAAGTTTTTTAAAAAAATATATAGTTGCATGTGCTGCTATTTGCAAGTTAAAAAAAAATCATGCAAGGAGATTGTTAGAAGTTCTTTTTTTAAAAAACTCATATTTTATATTTCTCTAAAGTAATTTGGGCCTAGAGATAGAACTATTCAATACTTTATTAAGAGAAACAAGTGAAATTTAACTTATCATTTTTTTTTGTCTTAATCGTACTAGTTGAAAATAAAGTTTTTTCTACAACTATAAGGATTTCACCATACAACATATATTGAGTAAATAATTTTCAAAGATGCTAATAATATTTTAAGATCAAATAGAATCCTATATTGAAAAATTGATGCCAAACATTTTTAATACAAAATTCATTATATTTAGTTCTCAAGCTCCTCATAGTGGTGCTTCTCATGACTTCTATTGGTTACTCATAGGAAGATGTAGTTGATGAATTATAACAAATCTCTCTTGTTTTGCCAAATTGTATATATTATTTTTCAATAAAAAATAAATTTAAATTCAAAAAACCTTTTCATAATTTTTTGAATATTTTCACATGGAGTAGTAGTCTTAACCCATTAAATATTAATCTTAAAGTTTTAATTTTATAACGTAATTTTTTTATTTTTATGTACTAGTGATTTATTTTTTAGAATAAAATAAAAAATGTAAGAGGAAGAAAAGGTAACAAAACTTGTGGTTGAGATTCAAAAATTCAAATCAAGATTGTCTTTTACTCACACCTTAATTTCGTAAGGACAACAACCATGTGTAGAAGTATGAGTTTTAACTCTAACAAAGAAGAAGCATTTAGAAAATGAATGTTGAAAACTAAAAATAAATTATACCATGATGTAGCCTTCCTCCTTACACTCTATTCATGAAAATGAAATTCATAGCTAGACTTGGAGCTTTGATTTTTGGCAAAAGAGACAAAGAAGAAAATAGGAAGAAGTATATAAAAAAAGTTAGAACTCGAAAAACATATATGAAGATAAGATATTTTAGTCTTTTTACATGTCCATAGTATATATGGAAAGACATACAAAATATGTTTTATAACAAGGAGATGATTAGAATATAGTATTGATAAAAAAAAAGTTAGGTCCAAGGACTAATAAGGAATTTACCCTTAACATATTACAATAGTTTTTTTATTTTTTTTCCCTATAAACAAATGCTTTTATCCAATGTACTAAACTAATTTTGACTTAAATTGTTGAAATCATTAGCCCTAACTTTAATAGAATTATATGTGTTGGCCCAAAAGACAACTTTAAGAGAAGAAAAGGAGGGTAAATTAAGTTTTATAATAATTATTGCAAGTCTTAACTAATTAAGGCACCCGATTTAATTCACAAGTAATATAATAATATAATTTTAATCATAATCAATCAAACTATTAGATTTGCAATAATAAAAAAGGGTAAAGGGAGAACACAATAATATTTAGGTGATTCAGTGTCAATCACACTTATTTCATGATCTTTGACTCTATATTGAGAACTACAACTCTCCACTAGAGTGTCGTTTGGTTGGGTGAAATCACACTCCTTACAATTCCTTATAAATCACAAATGACGCTACATAATCTAGAGTCAAATCTCTTTTTCTTTCACTTCTAACATCTTAGGAATGATTACAATAAATTTGAGAATAAAAAATATAAGCTTTTTTAACTAGAATAGTCTCTCAAAGTTTAAGCATATAGGCAAAGAGAATCTAAAAGTGAAAACCAATTTAGATATTTTGATAAGGCTAGAGGGCTTTAGGAAGCTTAAATTCTTTCACAAAAAATATCAATAGATGTAAAAGTTCGAAATGAAAGAATCCTTAAGATTTTATATAGTCATTAGAGCAAAAACTAGCCATTGAAAATAAACCCAAGCCATTTCTAATAAGTTCAAGTAATCGAACTTGTGTCTGAAGATGCACTGATGGTCATAAAATCTAATTGATATATTTTGTTATGATGTATTTGATCGACTAAACTCAAAGTTCAAACAATCTAACCCAGAATTCAAACGATCAAATTTTGGAATAAAATCTGATTTTTTTTATCTGCTAAGTTTGGACAATCGAATCTAAGGCTAAAACTCAATTAAAACCTATCATGTAAATCTCATTAGACGATTATTCAACTCACCATTAATTTAATTTGAATAAAAATAAAATATATTGACCAGATATTTTCAAGTTAATTAAGTTATCAAATAAAGAAATGTAATAATTTAACGATTAAATCCTTAACTAAACATAAAAGAAAAAAAACTAAAGTTAATCAGTTTGAGTTGATCACACATTTTGAGAATTTTTGGACTCCCAATTTAATTTTCAAATTTTATTTTATCATCACCCTTATATTTTCGAGTTATCATTATCAAAAAGATTGATTGAAGAAGGTTTATTTTGAGACTCGATCATTTGTGCATTTGGATGAATATTACTAATTAAGAAGTTATCACAACTCAATAAATTTGTTAAATTATCATCAAAATTTGAAGAATAATAATAACATGTAAGAGAAGGGGAGACAGAGACACAAATATCAGATCATATGTAGGAGTGAAGGAGAGGAAAGAGAAATATGAAAACAAATAAGGAGAAGAAGGAGAAAATGAAGGTAGATGTGACAAAAATGGTAATTGAGATTCGCTCCATGTGGTGGCTTTCCGAGAGTAACTTTTAGGACAATGAGTATCATATAACTGTTGAATATTTCAGTTTCAGTCAAGGTTCAAAACAACAACCTTAATGTAATAAAAAAAATATGAATTCCAATAACTACCTTACTAATCTTGATAAATTAACACTTGATTGAATAAGCATTAAGATAAGTTTTAATAAATGATCATGCATATTATATTTTAGAGTAATATTTTCTTGATGTGAGCTATCAATGAATGGCCATAATCACCATGAAAATTTTTGAACCACTTTTATTTTATATTATAAACAAACAATATTCTCATTTTTATTTTAGACTTTTATTTTTAAGTTATACATCAAAATTGTTGTTTCATAATTTGTTTGATGAACAGTATTCTTGCACGATAAAATAATTATTTTGACAATTAACTTACAATAATAGTAGTTCCAAATCTAAACGTACCAATTCATGCAATGAAGAGAATATACTAAAAACTTAAATCTTAAATGACAATAACAAATAATTATTCATATGTTTAATGGAAGAGTCGTGCTTATTTTATGTTAAATAAAATATTAATCGATCACTAAAAAAATTGAAGCGGGCGGCGTCGAATTTCGTGCCGGCCCGATGCCCATATCTCCATTTCTAGACCATGGACATTTTTTAGAAACAACTAAAAATTGAAAGGAGTAAATATGAGGTTACCAACGGGCACTTCTTCCTCTCCCATCTGCAAAATTAATAGGAAAAACGCACAATAAACAAGTCAAAAATCGAAAGAAATCCTTTGTTCTCTCCTCGCGATCGATCGGAAGCTGTTAATCTCGAAATGAGCGCGGGGAAACTGCTCGGAATCGAGCCCTTGGAACTCAAATTCCCCTGTAAGTCTCCAGTTTCCCTTTGAATTTCTCTCAGATCGTGTTCTAAGTGAAATTTCTGGGGTTTTCGCTGATTTTTTCGAATTTTTTGGTGGCCTGTTTTCGTGAAGTCGAGTTAAAGAAGCAGATCTCGTGTTCGCTCCAGCTGTCGAACAAGACCGACGACTATGTCGCCTTCAAGGTGACCAATTTCGATTGTTTTCTCCGTTTGCGATCTCAAACCCTAGAAAATATGGAAATTTTGATATTTTCTGTCTTCTTCTCTTCAAGCACGTTTTTCTTATCAAATTTTGGTCGGTTGATTTTCTGTCTTCTTCTCTTCAAGCACGCTTTTCTTATCAAATTTTGGTTGGTTTTGGTTTTCAGGTCAAAACAACGAGTCCGAAGAAGTACTGCGTGAGACCGAATATGGGGGTCGTGTTGCCGCGATCTACGTGCGATGTTATTGGTAAATTTAATTCAATAATTTTATTTTTTGAATAATTTTATGTTTTTTTAGATTTTAATTTCTTTTTCGGGAGACTTGAGTTTATTGTCTGATGCAGTGACAATGCAAGCGCAGCGGGAAGCGCCTCCTGACATGCAATGCAAAGACAAGTTTCTTGTTCAGTGTGTTGTTGCTAGCACGGGTACAACTGCCAAGGACATTACCCCAGAAATGGTGCTGATTCTATTTCCCATCCCAGGCGCACAAAAATTTTATGTTGTTATTGCTTGCTAGAGAGATGTTGTAGTTTTCGTGGAATTTTTGTGCTGTATGTAGATGTTTGTTTGATCTTTGGTTTATGTTATTGGGTGCTGCACAGTTCACTAAAGAGTCAGGGAATATGGTGGAAGAGGTCAAGTTGAGAGTTTTGTATGTGTCTCCACCTCAGCCACCATCTCCAGTTGCCGAGGGCTCCGATGAGGGTTCATCGCCTAGGCCTTCTATGTCAGAGAATGGGAATATTACTGCCTCAGATCTTGCCACAGTGAGCATTTAAAGTGTTAGCTTGGGAACAAAAAATCAGTTCTTCATTTCTAGATATAATAATGCTGGTTATATATGGTATTATACAGGCAGCACAAGCATTTGTTGAACCTCAAGAAAAATCTTCAGAGGCAAGTCTTATGATGCTTTATTTAACTGGCAATTAGAGAAATTGTTTCTATAAACTGGGGAGTCTTAAGTAGATGGATTAGTTGTTGGTGTTATCATGATTATGAGAGTTCTTTTTGAATTTGCATTGATTTAGTCTAGCCATTTTTCCAGTTCATCATGTTGCCAAATTCTAAAGAATTAATATTAGTGTCATCGCCGGATTTTTCTCATACAAAGGGCAATGTTCTTAAACTAATTGACACTCACATTTGTTTCTGTTCATTGTGTATCATATTGAATTAGAAGAAAATCTCTCTTAACTGGTAAATCTTTTTTTTCATGTGAAGAAGTTAAATTGCTTCTTTTTGAAATAAAATCTCCACAGTGATGTCTACCTCTTTGGTTTACACCAACTTTGTAAAAATTTTCCAATTTGTATTTTGTGAATTGCCAGATGGTTGATGCCATTGGTTTGATGAACTGCTGTTCCTATCTAATTTGATTTTATCTGTAATGTCCTTTTTGTCTGGTTTACATGCTCTTGAGAATATGATTTTATGTTTGACAACTATATTGTTGCATGTCCCCTTTTTTTGGATTAGCTCTTTAAGTAAAAGATTTCTGTTTGAAAAGATTGATCTATTCTGTGAATTTTGCTTAGCGATCAGGGATAAAATGGAGTAGAATCTACATGTTATCTGTAAGCTTTCACTCATCCAATCCAATACTTTAACACACCAGCAAATGCCAGAAGAATTGTCTTTGTTTTTCTTTTTGCATAAAGAAGTTAACCTGTAATATATGACTTAGTCCCACTTTTCTAAGAAACATTTTGAAATTGGACCTGTAATATACGACTTAGTCCCACTTTTCTAAGAAACTTTTTGAAATTGGGATTTTATTGATTACCAAATTGATTGATGTCATTGGGTTAATGAACTGCCATTCCTAGATAGGATTTTCACAAGCTCTATGCTTATCATCTAAATCCACAGTGTTTGCTTCGCTTAAGTTTGCCAACTATACTGTCATGTTATGTGACCATTTTTAGCTGAGTTCTTTAGGTGGAAAAATTTCTATTGAGCTGGTCATCAAATTGTGACTAGCAATCAGGGATAAAATGGAATAAAATGAGATCATTAAGCTTTCTCTCATCCATTCCTAAATTATCAGGCCCCTGTATCTGCCACTATAAATTATATTTTTGAGCAACCAGGAATCTACCATTAAGGGCCTGTTTGGATGCTTAGGAAAAAAATCTGTGGGAATTTTTTCTATAGGATTTGGGGTTGCATACAACCACACTTCCTATACAATATCCTATTGTTGGTGGGATGAGGCAATTCATGATAGGGAGAATGTTTCATGCAAACTTCATTTCATAGGAAAAAAAAAGAGTTTCAACCTCTTTTTAATTTTCCTATGAAATCATAGGACTTTCATGATTTCATAGGAATTTGAGGTTGTCAAAAAATTGTGCCAAACACCTGCATAGGAAATTTTCCTGTAAAGGAAAATATTCTATGAAACCCCCAATTCCTATAGAATTTGAGGGTATTCAAACGGCTCTGAAAAGTAAAATAAAAGTTTGACCTTGTGTTTGCAATCAAAAGCACAATCAAATTGTCACAAAAAGACAGTCATGCACTTGCAAATGCACACATCCAAAATTTTCATTGTTGTTTGACCACCCTGGAACATGTCAAACTGGTTGAACTCAATTCTGTTGAGCTGGTTGACTCATCTAAATTTTTTTTCCTTTTTTTTGGAAAAATAGTGGGAAAGTTTTGCAACTGCCAGTTGTGGTTTAGTTTGTTTTTGGCAAATTTAACTCCAAAAATGTTTCAATAGCTATTTTAGGGCTGTTTCAAACTTTTGTTGCAAATACATCCCCCAAATTGTTTGAATGGAGGGCTTCTATGTGCTACAAGCATTTTCATTTATCACTTGCATTTTGCACTTATCCCTATCCCAATTTGTCATAACTAGCTCAAATAATAAGATTGCAAGATCTAAGTTGCTTTGAGGTGGGCAAAATGTACCACCTTTTTTTCGTTTATGTAATTTGCCTTATTTTGTATATTTCAAATAACCAGGACAAAGACATTGCTTCTTTTTCAGGTAGGTTGATGATGTGCACTATTCTACTGTTAATTTGAATTTATAGCATTCCAGTAAAAGCTACCAGAAAAGAACAAATAAAAGAAAGTAAGACATACTTAACAAACAATACTGTCATACCAAAACAAAGGATCCTGTTCCGGGTTAAACTTTTGGCTGCTGTAGTCTTCATGTATCAACTCTGCCAAGAACTTATTTTGGGGACTAATAACTATTTAGTTTCAATCCTAGTGTTGCATCCATATTTGTCCCTATATCAATATCAAACATCTAGCATCATCACCTTCACATGCTTCACAACTTTCAAAATAACCCACCTATTGAACCTGGAGTTAAGAGAGTAGCTACATACAGGATTAAAAAACCTGTTATGTTTTTGTACATAATATTCTAAGCTAACTGGAAACAAAGCATACTCATTGTATCAGTTGGTTGGTGATGGCAGTTTTTTCCCCAGAAGATTGTCAGTTGGGGGCTGTTTGGATACCCCCAAAATTCCATAGGAATTGGGGTTTCAAAATTTTTTTTCCTTCATAGGAATTTTTTCTTATGTAGATGTTTGTCACCCATTTGTGAGGACCCCAATTTCCTTTGGAATCATGGAGCTTGCATGCAAGCTCCTCCTTGTCATTAATACCTCACCACAACAGCCATATGAATTTTTATAGGCAGTGGGGTTGCATAAACCCCAAATCCGATGGAAAAAAAATTCCAATGGAATTTTTTCCAAAGCATCGAAACAGGCCCTTAGAATACTTGCTGTTTTGATTATTTATAGAAAAATAGTAGAAACAGCCTAGCTCGACACACAATTTGTATAACAACTTGGCTCCTCATGCACTGGCCACTCTCATGGAGCCCCCATTCACAATGTAATCAGACCATTGTGCTTTTGGAGTTGGGTAGGGATGTATGTGGAGTAACGAATACAGTTTATATTAGATGTATTATTCATATTTGTGCTTTGTGATGTATTGGGTTCTAAATTCACTCACTATTTCTTTTGCTTTTTTCCAGTCTACTGCAAACATTTATTTCCTTAACTGATAGTCGGACATCATTGCTTTCTTTCCTCTACCAGCAGCTCTTCTTTCTTTCTTTCTTTCATTTTTTTTCTTTTTTACTTTCTTGTCTTTGAGTTAATGCATTTCTAAGATATGCAATTTGTTTTGTAGACATCGGCTTTGATTTCAAGGTTGACCAAAGAGAAGAATTCTGCAATTCAACAGAACAAAAAGCTTCAGCAGGAACTGGTAAGCAAAGTTCTGATAATTTACTTGGGATTTTGGTAATCATTTTGTCTAGCATTAATAATGAAATTAGTTGTTTTCAGCATATGTCAGTATTACTGTTCTATTTTCCATCAATGCTGGTAATTAATATTTTCCTCTATGTTGTCCAATAGAAATATTTTTTCTGCTTTTGGTTCATAATAACAAAAAATCTTTTGTGGCATCCAAAATTTTTGTGACTTATTCTGTGCATGACTTCAATTGATTCTTTTTTTTCAAGTTAGAAATGTATTCCATTAAAAAACCTGAGTTAACTCCTCTGGTGCACAAAATAGCAGTTACATTGTGGCATTGCAGAGATATTTACTTGTTCCAATAAAAGAAAGAAAAATTGGAAGGAAATCTCTGTTCACCCCAAAAAATACATAATGCATTGTAGAAAATATCTAAGAGAATTCCTGATATAAAATCTGTGCTTGTTGCATGTATAGCTCTCTTTTTTCCCTCCACTTGAACCCAGTTGGACATAATTTCTGCATTTGAAATTTTCCTTGACAACAGAATCAGCCTTTGTAATCAGATGTCTAACTTGTGTTTTGATTGCATTAATATTTTCTGCCAAAGAGCAAAATTGAAAAATACGCTTTGCACTTTTTCTGTTTATATCTCTTATGCTTCATGCTAGATTTCACTGGTACCATCTTTCAGTGGTACTTACCATTTATTGAATGTTCCAAAAGTTTGAAGTTTATCGGAACTTATTGCTCATCCAAAAGCATGGTCTATTGTAATTTTATCTACTCAAGCTTTTTCTGCCCATCAATATTACTGGAAATATGCTTTGAACTTTATCCGTTCATTGTAACTCTTATTCATCCTGCTTAATTTCATTGTTCTATCTTTCAGTGGAAACTCCATTTATTAAATGTTCGTAAGCTTTACAGGGACTTATTTCTCATCCAAATGCAAATTCTATTATTTCACAATTTTATCTGCTTGAGATGTGTTCATTATTGCCCTGCCCATTGATTGACAACAAGTCTACCATGTCTGTGCGATGCTTCCACTCCATGAGCATGTTCTGAAACTGGTAGAAAGCCATGGTTGAAAATTTTCTTTTTCATTACAAAATTGTTCTGATCATGAGGTACTTAATTTGATGGTGAAGGAGGATAGACAGAAAATTGGATCCCATCACCTACTCAACATATCGATTATCTACTTGAATTCTAGCAGCTGACTTCTGTTAGCTTAGTTAACATCTAGAGTGGTATTGATGGGTAGAAACTACACTTGACCCATTTTTGTGCTTGATGATATGGCAGAGGGATCATCTTTTCTGAAGTAAGGACTTGATGAGCAAGTTATTTTATTTTGCAACTCCTTTAGATTGGTAACAAGAATGATAAATCATTTTGACTGTTAATTGAGATTTTTTTGACAGAATTATTTTGTCCAGTAAACCAACAGTAATTGTTCTTGTTTTCCCCAAACTGCCAATTTTGAATTAAAAATTTACTGTGTGCTTATTTTTCCATAGATTTGGTAGCCCCTGTTATCTCAAATAAAAAAAAATGATAGCTCTTGGGGATTAGTTTAGCCTTCATTTTTCTTTTGAAAGCAAAAATTTTGGATTCTTGTAAAGTAAGCTAAAATATGATAACAATGAAGAAAGCATATAAATTATTTTTTGCCCTTGCCCCTACTCTTGTCCTTTGCAGTTCTTTTTTATTTGTTTTCATGACTTCCAGGAAGTAATGCTTTTTGGTTAATGACTGTTGCATTTTTGTGCAGGATTTTCTCAGGCGAGAAGTTGGTAAGCAACATGGTGGTGGCTTCTCATTCATGTTTGTGGTTATTGTTGTTTTGGTTGGCATCATTCTGGGCTACCTCGTAAAGACCTAGCCATTAATCTTGGGTGCATATAACTTCATCAGTCAATCCTCAAACAAAATGGAGTGGCAGAATGATCTGAATTATTTGCAGAATTTCAGGATAAAAGAACCATTTGAAATTGATGGGTCTTGTAATTCTTCAGTCGCTTTTAGACAGGAACCTTGATTTGTGTAACACCTTTTCAAGTTAAATGAGCTATTTGAGACTTTTTTTTCTCCAATTTGTTGTATGTTAACTTCCTCCTGTAAAATATTGGCTGGGTTTTAATTTTTAGTTTGAGGAATTAATTTGGATTTAGCAGTGTTTTACTGTTTAGAAGGAACTGTAATGTTAAGATAATATTCGTTATTTTAGCAAGTACTGGACATTTAATATAGTAGCTGGAGTAGCTCAGTTGGTTAGAGCGTGTGGCTGTTAACCACAAGGTCGAAGGTTCAAGCCCTTCCTCTAGCGTTTTTTGTGTTTTTAATTCAAATTTTCTTTTGGACACTACTAGGTGATAAGGTTTAAGCCTTTCCTCTAATGCATCGCGACAGCTTCACTTGTGTTGTAGGATTTTTTAAGAAAAAATGATGGCAATTTAAATAGAAATGACAAGCATAAATAATGCAAAAAAAATGGTATATAAGACCATCTACTTTATTAAAATTAAAAGATCAAATTATTTTTATTTAGTTTTGCTTTATAAAGTCAATTTACAATCACCCTTTCTTTAGGGTTTTGTTTTTTAATTCAAATTTTTTTCAAACACTCGCAAAGGAGTATCGCGACAATTTCACATGTGAAGTAGGATTTTTAAGAAATAAATGGTGGTAATTTAAATAGAAATGACAAACATAAATAATTCAAAAAATAGATGACACTACTAGAATATAGATTATTGCCGGCAGTTTGTTTTCAATGGATAAGAAAATATTAGTGTTTTAAGGTATTTGTCTGACGGTCAATACCGAAAATTATTGGCGTTTTATTGAGAAACGCCAACAATTTTCGGCTTTATGTACTCCAACAACATCGCGCCTCCCTTCAAGAAGAGTGTTTTCTCTTATTTTAGGTTTATTCCTCTCATGCTTGGTTCATTGATATGATATAACTTATAATACCATTTGCCCGACTGCCCCGATGCTCCCCCGACCCCTGCATGCCTCCCGATCGCAGTGCCCCCCCATCATCTACTCAAAGAGAAAACTTGTATACTTATTTTCCAAGTTTTATTTTCATGTGTTCATTTTTGATTGCTTCTATCTATTACATTTTTGTGTTTATTTTCATGAAGCTTATGGTTGTTATCATAGATTCCAGTCCTTCATCTTACAACTAAAATGGCAAACTTATCATCCTTCAAGGATGAGTAAAAAGAAAATTTCATACTCATTCCATGGTTGAAATGAGTTTGTTCTCTCAATTGTGTTGTTTGATAGAGAATTTTGCAAGAGTAGTGGAATTGTACTAGATGTAGATAGAAATATTATATGGTTGTATATGATCAATTAGACATTCTTACTTGTGTTAACCTAGTTCTGATTCTTTGTATAGTCGAAGTTTGATTTGATTTGTTCATATTAAATTAAGTGAACCTTCTTTTTAATTTATTTTGTAATTTTCATAAAATAGATAATCTTATACAACTAGTTCTCCTTTCAAGGTAAAATGAAGTCCATTGACAAGAGGATAACTGACTTTTAGGTATCTATGACTTAAATATTTATCTTCTTGTACATGGATTCTTTTTTCTTTAATTGAAGTTTTTTGATGCTAGAAGCATAGGAATGATGGATAAAAGTTGGTTCAACATAAAGAATCGATTAGGCTGAAGATATATTGCATGAGTTTCAGTATTTTTTGAATATGCTTGTATAAACAAAGGACTGATGAGGTAATAAGATGTCCATATATTGATTGTATAAATATGCATAATATGATACATAAAGAGATTTCTAAATATGTAATAACAAGGGGATGGAATTTGTCATATATAAATTGGACTTTTCATAAAGCGAAGCCGTGGTATAAACAAAACATGTAACATAGTTAACAAATTATAGGGTTAGTTGAAGTGCATAATGAAGATGAGGATAACATTAAATATTTATTGTATAATACATTTAGTATTGTAAGAAGAGAAATGCCAATAGAAGTTTCAAAGAGTACTAACATAAAATTTTTTAAATTATTGAATAAAGCTAATAGAGAATTACACCTTGAATGTAAGAATTTACATTTGTATTTTTCATCATGCAATTGTTGATTGTGAAAGACAAATGTCAATGGAGTAACAAATCTTTCAGTATCTTATTAGAGAATTTGAAGGACACACTTTATAATATTACTTCATTTTTCAAGTTATTATCGCGAGACTTGAAATATTATAAAAGATATGGACTTTGGGTATAGAAAAATTCATATTTATTCTAATCATTGTATACTTTACAGGAATAAGAGTGAGTCAGATATATACTGTATGTTTTGTAAATCACTATGATACAAACAATGGAAAAGTGATGCTGATGTTGATAGTCAAGAAATATGAAAAATATCAATGAAGGTGGTTAGATATTTCCTTTTGAAACCAATATTACAATAATTTTTTATGTTAGAAAAAATTTCACCACACATAAGATGGCATGCTGATGGTAGAGTAGTAGATGGATCACTTTGACATCCAGTGGATAGCATGATTTGGAAAAATTTTGATAATAAGTATTTTGAGTTTGTAATGAATTATCGTAATGTACGATCAGTAATAGTTTTAAATAAGTTCAATCCCTTCAAAATAATGAATATATTATACAGCACATCGTATGTTATCCTAATTCGGCAAAACTCACTACTTAGTTGGGTATCATAATAAATGATGGTAACAAATTATCATTGACTTATATTGATTGACGAGCAATACCAGAAATGAACAAATAAAATATTTGAAAAGATATCAAAGTAAAATTTCTACTATGGGACAAATTTCTTATATTTGTTTGTTTATATATATGTTAACAAGTTGGTTTTTTACTTTATAGGCAAATGTAAACTTAGAGGAGAATTGCAAGAAGTACATAATACAAATGTTGGATGAGAGATGACAAGATTGAAAAATGGATGTGAAAAGAATGTATTTTACGGCATTCAAGAATTAATCAAAGTAACTTGCCATGTCTTGCCCATCATCTAGGGTTGAGTCAGACTAATGGTCTCTTCTACTACAATATTGGCAGAACTCTGATGTTTGGGTATCTATTTATCTCTCATCTTTTACTTTATAAATATTGTACGTATTAACAAATTAAGGCAATTAGTACGATATTTTTATTTTTTAGGCAAAAAGTCAAGAAAATAGAAAATTTTAGAAAAAAAAAAGATGGGTTATTCTCTAGATCGCAAAGTGTATGCCAATCTGAGAGCCGAGGTATGTTGATTGTTGTATATTAAATTTATATACATTAATATTATGTATTATTATATAATTTACTATCAAGTTTCTATCATATTACATGTTTCATAGTTGGAGAAGCAGTATGGTTCCGAGCCATCAAGTCTTGAGATGTTCTTGGTTTCTTATACAAAAAAATATGGACAACTGATTAACAAGGCATCCGCAGAATCAATAGTGAGAATTGTGTATGATACATTTTCTTATTTTACTCATGATTTTTTACCTACATATTTGATTGTCTATATGTCTAAATTGAATAAATACGACAAGCACTACTAAAGGATTTTCAATTGGTTACTGCAATTCAAAATGAGATTCATGCCAAAATATTTAGCTGTGAGAGATATGGTTGATTACGAATTTTTGGATTGGAACCTATGTCTATACAAGCATCTGAGAGTAGCTGTGGGGGTAGCTATGTTGGACGCTATTATATAGATGTTGATGTAGATGCCTTTCTAAATGCACAGGTATAAGAAAAGTAGATGCACATGTTGGTCTTCTTCAGAAGACTATAGGTAGACTGCAGAGTGCTTTTGCGACCTTAGAGACTTGTTTTAGCGAGGACACACTATTATCTTCATGATATTTAGTTATTGTTTAACTTATTTATTATTGTTTAACTTAATTTATTTCTTTGTTGTATATTATTATTTTATATAACATACCATATGAATGAAAGCATATATGTTCTGAACACAACAAACTAATTTGGAACTGACTAGAGATTCGGTACATGAGCAAGCTCCAGAGGAGATCCATTTGCTTCTTCATTACCTCATTAGATAATTATTTAAACCTACATTGTAATATCTATTTTTATCTCGTGCGTTACAAATATATTACTTATTTTTACAGGGAGATCAGAGTCAGTTTAGGGTTTACACTTATATACGAAGGAGTTAGACATACTGCGATCATTATTATTGATTATTTAATTTGTAATTTGCACATATGTTATTTTGTAAGAACTCTATATGTAATTTATTAGTGACATGTAACTTTTAGACTAATATGTCAATGTAATATATATGTTACGATTTTAGTTTTCAATGTTTTGTATCTTTCAGCATATTAACACGATTTGTTAGATACATAATATCTACAAAAAAATTGAATATATTTTAGCATTACATCAAGTTTTTTTGGCGTTTTTACTGAAAATGCCTGGAATTTCTCGGTATTTCTGAGAGAAATGCCAAAATTTCCAAAGGGTTAACGCCGAGGGTTTTCCTGGCATTTCCTCCATAAGAAATGCCAAAAAAATTACTAGGCTTTTCCCAACTTTTTTTTTGAGAAATGCTAGAAAAATTCGACATTTTAATAACAAAATACTGGGAAAAATATTTTTTTAGAGCATTTTTCAAATGCCTCATAAAACGTCGAGAAAAGATATTCCCAATAGTAACAAAAAGCCAGGAATATTCGCGACTATATATTGGTAATATTTACAAAACGTTGAGAAAAAAAGTTGGTAATCTTTTTCCGACAATTTTTTTTGTATTGGGAGCATTTTTGAAACGTCGGGTATACTCTTTATTCTTGTAGTGTGATATATAAGACCATCTACCTTATTAATATTTAAAAAATTAAATTTTTATCATATGGTTTTACTTTGTACAGTTGATTCATAATCACCGGACAACTGATCTGACAAAATTAAATTTTAAATTTCTAATTTTATAATATCGAACAACTAATCTTTTATAAAAACTAAAATGAGATAAGTTATTTTTTATAATTAATTTAATAATTATCTAAACTTAAATCAAATGAGGATAATTTTATTAAATTTAATTGATAAAATTGAATAAAAAAATAATTTTTAAAAAATTTTAATCATGATTTTTTTTTTTGCAAATTATAATATAAGGTAAGTAGTTTTTTGTTAATAGTGATAAGATAAATAGTTTTTTTAAATTCACAATAAAATAGATGATTTTTTGCTAAAAATTCTTTTTTATATGCTTAGTATATGTAATTATTTAAAAAGTAGAATAAGGGCAAGTAAGTTTGACAAAGGTAGAACACACAAATATTAGGTTTGCAAAGTGGGATGTGTGGAACTACTGTCATTTTTCTTTATTTTTATGATAGAATAAGTTATTCGTTCTTTAGAATCTATTTTTCTAGATAAATTCTTTCTTCAAAATCAATTCTTTTTGAAGTTGTGTGAATGAGAAAATGGTACATATTGATAAGAAAGTTCTTAATTTTCTCATGTATTTTTTATCTTCATTTTCTCATAATAGGGTTTTCGAAGCTAATATCAAGTTTGGATTTGATAAGCATAGGGATGAAAGAAGAAAAGGAGATGGATTGGAGGGCGGGGTGGTGTGGGTGGGGGGTGTGTGTGGTGTGGGGATTGGACGAAGAGATGCAGGGGTTTGGGGGTTTTGTTAAGAAGGGGTTTGATTTATGTAACAATAGAATAGTGTGTCGAGGAAAGGAGTTAGATGGCATGGTTGGAGAAAAAGATTGTAAGGCAGGAGGCTCGTTAAAATCCGTTAAAGTCCACCAATGTCTACATTCATTATTTCTAATGACATATTAAAATGATATCTAAAAATAAATTAATATATTTTATTATTAAAGTGAAATCTAAACGAATTCTCAACAAACTCACAATGGATATTTAATGATTTTTTAAAATAAATTTAAAGTCCAATAAACCGTCCATTAAAACTTATTGAGTATTTAACGAACTTTAAATAAATTTTTTTAGCGAATTTAGCATATGAGTCCAATAAACTTTTAAATCTGTTGGCAATTCTAATTGAGAAAAAGGAGAATTTGGACTTGTGGTTTTTCGCGGGTTGTGGTGGCGATTCTCGTAGCAAGAAGAAATAAGGAGAGATATAGGAGAACTCGCAGATTCTTATTGCTGGAAATTGTATTCGTTGTATATTTTGTTACAATGGAGGTGCCCTTTATATAGATGGCATGATGATGTAAACGCTGACATAAGGAGGTGCAATGACCTAAGCGCTTACATTAGAGCTACAGTAGGCTAGGTTATAGCCTTTTTACAAGACTACAAACATAGGCTATAGCCTTTATAAAAGGCTACATATAGCCTTTATAAAAGGCTACACAAACTGACAACTATAGGTTATAGCCTTTATAAAAGGCTACACAAGATGACAAATATAGGTTATAGAAAACGACAAATGGTCACTTCTTCTTTTGTCGTTTTCCTGGCTGCCTGTTTGCTTCCTGGGGCGCCTGGTGATCGCCAATTTGCTCTTCCCCCCCCACCATGCTCCGATTGCCAGTAGTGAGTGGTATGCTACTAGTACGAGAGACAGCATCTTTAACTAGTCGGTGGGCTGTCTGGAGTTGTTGGTGAATCTGGGCGATGGCAGGATGCCAAGTGGCCCAGAAGCACTCCGTAGTACTTAGTCGTATACACTCTCGTAACTTGATGGCGTGTAGGTCACAAAGTTGCTGGAGGGCTATAATGGCTGCTGTTGCCGTCGTAGGTCTGGTACAGCTGTTCTGGGGGTCTGGAGAGAGTTCTGTAGGTGCGCTATTATCTTTGTCAGCTGCTGTTGCGCTTGCTTCGCCGGAGCTGCTTGGACTTCCTGGATCGTTGCTGCTGCCAGCTTTAGAGTGTCGAGGTCATTTTCTGCTGGCCATCCTGCACACACTAAACAAGATAATAAGCGGGATAGGGCATCAGCTAGCTGATTGTTCCTTCCGTCAATATGCTCAAAGTTCATTGGGATGCCGATCCCAGTTATATAATCCGTGAAAGCCATCCATCACACCCTCGATGGCTTGTGGTTAGGCGACTTGTTGAAGAAGCTGATGATGGCTTGGCAGTCGGTCCTAATGGTCAACTCCTTCCTGTCCAAGTAATAGATCTTGAGGGCTTCTAGAGAATGCATCACGGCATAGATTTCTGCGTCTATAGTTGATTTGAGTGGATTGAATTTTCCGCTAGCATAGGCGCAGACGCGTTCTGTGGACCTGGGGTCATTCTTGTATGGCTTCCACTTACAGATTCCGCCCCACCCTTCCATGCAGCCGTCTGTTTCTAGGATGATGTAGCTCCCTGTGGGTGGTTCTTCCAGGTTTGGCAGTTGCTGGACCAACTGCTTGATTTGGCCCACTAAGGCCCAATCTTGCTGATTCATCCTCTTTTCGCCAGTTGGGCTGGTCTTGGCATAGAGTGGGCTGAGCAGCTTTCCCAAGTTTGGGATATAGTTCCTGGCGTAGTTCAGGATTCCTAGCCTGGAGCGGAGTCCTTTCTTTGTCATGAGAGACTTGTCCTGTACTTCGGTAATATTTTTGATGATGTGTGGCTGGAGTTTGATTTTCTGATTACTTATGATAGCGCCGAGGAATTCTACCTCTGTTACTGCTATCTTCATCTTAGAGAGGCTTAGGACGAGCCCGTGTCTCTCACATATGTCAAGCATGATGCCTAGGTGTTTTACATGCTCCTTCTCTGTCTGAGAGAAAACAAGGATATCATCAATGTATATAGCAATAAAATCCTCTGTACCTTTGAAGCATGAATCCATCTTTCGCTGGAAGATAGAGGGGGCGTTCTTCAGGCCGAATGACATGACCAACCATTCATACAACCCTGTAGGGACCCAAAATGCGGTCCATTCGATTGAGTCCGGGTGCATGGCTACCTGATGAAAGCCGCTTTTTAGATCAAATTTAGAGTAGACCCTGCTACCACTTACTCTTCGTAGGATTGTATTAATCTCCGGGAGGTTATACTGGTCTTTGTTGGTGAGTTCATTAAGACGCTTGTAATTGAAGACCATCCTCTCCTTTCCTTTCTCCTCCCTGCCAGTTGCTGGGTCAATGGTGGTCCCTGAGTTGACAATAGTGGACCTCAAAAATCACATGAGAGAAATAAAACCTTAGATCTAGAGGTGGACATGGGCATGACATAAAGATGTGGGTAGGACTCGAAAGCTGCTCAAATAGATCCTGTGCATACAAGTACAAATCTAAGTGTAAACAGGTTTTAATTCAATCTCATGTATAATCAATCATAAGTGTTCACGTGAATTGTTATTTTTTTTTTAATTTGAAACGACTCAAATAATATGTCTAAAATAATTCTTAAAATAAACAATATAATTAATAAAATAATTAGATTATATATAGCAGGTATAACCGGTGATTAAATGCAAGAGACTAAATTGTCCATGTATTAATTGCCGATAATCTTTGTTGGTAATATTTACCTAAACTTTGTGCGCGCTAGGCTCCAATTTTTTTTCAGTGTTCTATTCTTCCATAGAAACGTGGGGCGGAGGATCCACGATGCTGGCAAACGCAGCCAACTGTCCTTCACTGGCCTTGATGGCCACAGCTCCTCCGCACTTCCTTTCCTCTCCAGACCGACATGCTCTCCTTCCCGACCACTCTGGCGTGCCTCCCTTCTCTCTCCTTCCACCGCTTCTCGTCACCCCCTCTTCCTCCGAGTCGTTGCTCCCTCGGATCTCAGAGAACTTCCATCGATTACCTTAAGTACGAATCTACGGGCGGCAGTGACAACAAAGAAGAGAGTTTCGTGCTGGAGAAGAAGAAGAAGAAAATGAGGGATCAGAAGGGGATTCCTGGCATCTATGTGCCAAGGCAGAGGCACATATCGGTCTCCAAGTCAGATCTTCTTGATTCCATTCTGGGGATGTTCGAGTCCAGGGATGATGCCGACGAATTTCTTCGGCTCTCCGCGTGAGTCGTTCTCTAATTACTCTACTAATTTGACCATAGATTATTGCCATATCTCGATGAATTTTAATGTGAATGTGTTACGTTTGTCAGTAAGATTCAATTTCTGGCACTTTTAAAGGAATTCTGGAGAAGAAATGTGTGTGTGGATTCAGATAGAGGTGCTTGTTTGGAGATTGTATAAGCATAGGGATATTCTTCCTTCGAATTTGAAATACTCCCATGTTTCGTGTAGATTGCCTCAAATTTTATAGAAATACAGGCATTTTGAAAGAAATCAATATGGGTCTCATTTAACATAAATTTTAAGTAAAGGAGAGAAACCTTGTAAAAGTCAAGAAAACCTTATTTTCAACAATATTACTTCTCTTACTATTCCCACGCGATTACTGGCTGATTTTGATTATGCCAAACTTGATGTGTGATATTTTATGGATGATCAGTACGTATCCACTAGGGCAAAATATTGGAACAGACTCATGAGTAGTTTTTTTCTTCTTTTTTTTTTTTTTTTTTTTTCTTTCTATCTGCCATTTAGGTGGCGCTCTATTGTTTGCATTATATATTGTTTGTTTAGGCAAACTTATTCCTCAAATTTTCTTGTTTATGTTATATCAGTTCTCTGTCTGTGAGAGCTATATTCTAGCGGATGATGTTGCAGCTGTCAATTGCTTTCTCTTATTTTCTTATCTTCTCCATTGTTGATTTCCAGCAGTGGCACTTCTTGAGCAACTTTCATGATTATTTCTATTAGGTTGGAATCCCAGCATTGCTTTTGTTGTTTCTCTTGGCATTGTTGACTTCCACTGTTAGGTCAATGGTAGTCAGTGTGATCATGCTTGTGGGGTTCACTATTGAAGTTTAGAATGCAGTAATGCAGAGCAGTTGGAAACATCGTCCCCATAATCTCACCTTATAGTCCTTTTATCTTTTAGTTGATCAGCAATAAGCAAGGAATGCTTTTTTGTTGGGTTGAGGGATAAGGATGAGTTGAGTTTCTGTGCACAAGTAGGTAATTGTACTACACATTTATATTAATATTTGTCTAGAATATTAGGAAAATTAAGATGGATTGGATATGGGTTTATGCATTCATGCATATAGTCATTATTTTTCTCATGATGAAGTATTCTGTAGTTAATATGGGGCTTGTTCTTTTTTAGTTTTTTGTTGTTATTGTTAATGCCAGGGATACTTTTTTTATTCTTTTTTTCATGCATTGATCTGTGCAGAGTAATTTTTCCAAGTATAGTACCTAAATCAGTATTTGTTTGCTTGTGATTGCATGGTTTTGATTCTTATCTATCCAAGAGTATGGCAAAAGACAATACATGATTTGTTAGCTTATATCTTATGTAGATTTTGCTTGAAGGCTGAAATCAGGCCTTATTTTTGTTATGTACTTGGATTTGAGCTTTTGTTCATGCATTAGTAAATTCTCAAATTTTTGGTGTTCTTCCAGTTGTTCGATAGTTGACTTAGTGAACTAAGAGAGAAATCAACACTTCAGGTGCTTGGATATGATTCTTCATGCTGAGCATAAAGGAATCCTAGAGGAGATGCGGACATACTATTTTCGCAATTGTGCACCAACACGGATGGTAGAAGCTGGTTTCTACTCCACCGAATTAAAGAATAGGCACAACTTTTGCTTAAATGGTTCACTGGGTACTGGAGGCAGGGAAATAAACCATCACAGAATGCCTAAAGCATCGGACTTGAAAAACCTGTTTGAAATGCCACCTGAGCTAAATGCTACAACTTCAGAATCCAGGTTTGCTGCATTTGTTGGAAATTTTTTATGATTTTATTTACCCGAACCATCACCATTTGGCCTCATCCAGCTACTCATATTACTTTGCTATATCTTTATGTTGAAATAATAAAAAGAATTAGAGTTTGAAATACTCAAAATTTACAAGTATGGTTCTACAATAAAACGCTTTCCTATACTTGAGAAATTTGAGTTTCATCACAAACCATTAAAGGAAGCCCAAAATCAATTTGAAAAAGGATAGCCAACATATTGTAAACAAGCTCTTAGAGAAGCTCGAGTAGGAATTGCACAGTGTAGAAACTCCCACCTATATAACAAATGGGATACTAGGATTTGATGTGTATTTTCTTTGCTTTCCTTTCAGAATGAAAGAAACTTTCCTTTTCTTTTACCTGCATCATTAAGAAAATCTTAGATTCACATCCACCAAACCTCAAAAGTTATAACATGGTATTAGAGCTCTAGGAGCATAATGCACTCCAGAAACAATAGAGTTGTAAAATCTCAGACATCATGATAAAATCAGGAAAGGATAATAGGAAATCAACAATCATTGGAGATAATTCAGGACTCTAAGTGATATCAATTTGACTAGCCGGTTTCAAGAATTACTTTTAATGGGCTTCGGCTATATAAGTCTTTTTCAAAACAAAAGGGAAGGAGATCATACATTGAACAAGATTCTCCTAAGAAACCAACAACGGATTATTTTTGAGAGGATGGTCAACTCATAACCCTACTTTTGAACAATATGGTCCCATCATGATAAACTGTGATACAACAAAGCAAGTCCTAGAGGAAGTTAGGAGACTATTTTGGAAGACATAATGTTTTAAAAATTTTTGAAATCATAGAAGGGATGGTTAGAACATGACATGCTAGCAAGCTTTTGTAAGAGTATTTTGCCAAGATAAAGAATCTCTAAAATGAATTGGATATATATAAGCCATCTACATCAAATATGGAGAATAAAATCAATAAAAAGAAGAGTTTAGAGTAGGCCTATTCCTATCTACTTTAGACAAAGACTATGAGCCAATTAAAAACCAACTCATGTCAAAAGAAAAAGTACTTTCAATAAGCAGTATGTATGAAAAATTGCAAAAGGTAAATATACAACCTACTAGCAAGAATACCAACTTTGAGTTAGCAGCAGTAGTCTTTGACAACAACATGAGTTTTGGGAGAGAAAAATACAACACACAATAAAGCCACTTAGGAAGAGGAAAAGGAAAAGGTGAAGACAACCTCGTGTATCCAGTGTGGAAGAACCACTCATAGTGGGCATATACTAGGTCTTGCATGGCAAATCTCCCATAACACACATCTCACAAGCATCCAATTCGCATCAAGTCTATCAGGAGAGAACAAACACCTTAGAACATGTGTCTACCTCAAAAACAATGATGATAGAACTCAGTAAAGAGAAGTATGATCAGATGATGCATGTCAAACAAGTATTTTCTTCCTCAGCCAACATAAGAAAAAAACAAGTGCAAATCTAACCATAGATCATTGACTCAAGAGCTATTGAGTATATGATTAGTAATCTCAAATTGTTCTCATCATTGTTAAATACATTACAAGTTAAACATGTACTCTTAGCCAATAGAGGACATGCTCTAGTAAGCGATAAAGGAAGCATACAAACGTGATCACTAAATCTTTATTCAACTCTCTTAGTGAATCTATTTTCTTGTAACATATTTTCAATTAGTCAACTAATAAAAACTCTTAATTATAGTATAATCATTTTTCCTTGACATTGTGTGTTTTAGGACCTTTAAAGAAGAAGGATAATTGGTAAAGAAATCAAAGATGTATCTTTTGGATCCTAGTGAAAAATAAACTAAAACTTATGCAAGCCAAAAGGAGGAGTTACTCTTGTGGTGTTATATAAATTAGGCGATTTATCTTTTTTCCAAATTTAGAACCATGCTCACTAGTTATAAATTTTATTCTAATGCTAGATATCACAAAAGTACATTTTCTTATTGTATTAATAAAAAAGGCTTATAATCATTTTTTTTGGCTTATAGTGATGTATGAATATCTAAATGTAACTCTTTGGATAGATTTAAGTATTTTGTCATCTTTATTGATAACTTTTTTAAAATAACATGAATTTATTTAATGAAAAAAAACTTAGTTGTTAGCTACATGTTCAAACTATTCTACAAAGAAGTGTAAAACCAATTTACTACATTAAGAATATTTCCAGAATAGTGAAATTCTCTTTTAAACTTTCCGTTCAATTACACCACAATCAAATGGTGTGGTCAAGAGGAAAAATAGGTATATTCTAAATGTTGCTAGAACCATCATGATCCAATAAAATCTACTCTACAAGTTTTGGTTTGATGCTATATGAGCAACATGCTATTTAATCAACATAACACCATCTACTCTACTCTGAAATAAAAGCCCCTTTCAATTTCTTTATCCTAATAGTGAGGAATTTCACATAAATCTCAAGGTGTTTGGGTGTGTGTTTTATTTGAGATTTAAGCATAAATAGGGTTAAACTTCAACCTAAACTCTAGAATATATAAAGGTTACAAGTTTTAAAACCCAACAAATCATGAGAGAGATATATATCCATAGATGTAACCTTTGTTAAAAATGTATCTTATTTTTCTGAAAAGAGCAAATACATAACATTTCTTTAAAATAACCCCTAAAATAATTCAAATTTGTTACTTCAACCAATTTTACCTTTGCATGTCAATGATCAATCAACCATGATGCCTAGTGAAGGAGAGGTTAATGTTTATACCAGGAGAAAGAAGGGAGGGGTCTAACCAAGAAACCAATCCATGGATCACTACTCCAGAGTGTCCATAACAGACATAGGTATCTCAACAAGCCGCTGAAAATTTGGATATACTTGCTATCCAAGTATAATAGATCTCCTTATAGGTTTGAGAAATGAGAGAAGAAGCTATGCTAGATACCTTATAAGTTACTTTGTATCTTATGAAAAACTATCTCCTAGTTGTAGATATTTTGCTTTGGCAATTTTCACCACTTTCATACTCAGAAATATGATAGAGACACTGAATAATCCTAATTGGAGGCAAACCGTGGAAGATAAAATGAAGGCATTGTACCAAAACAATACTTGGGAGCTAGTACATTTGTTAGATGGAAAGAAAACAGTAAGATGCAAGTAAGTATATATAGTCAAATATAGACTAAATGAGAGTATTGATAGGTACAAGACTAGATTAGGGGTTAGGGTTTACATAAATATATGGTGTAAACTACTTTGATATGTTCCCACCAATAACAAAACTCAATTCAATAAGAGTTATTTTATTACTAATTATAATTATGAACTGGATTCTATCATAGATGGGTGTTAAAAATGCTTTCTTTTGTGGGATCTAAAAGAGAAAATATATAGGGTACAACCATCATGACTTGTTAACTCTAGAGGATGACTAGCATGTAAGCTGAAAATATATTTATATGGCCTCAAGCAATTACCTAGGGTTTCATTTAATATATTTAACACTATGTTAACCAACTATGAATCCCAAAGGAGTCAATCATATTATTCACTTTTCATCAAAGATGAGTTAGGAAGAATAATCATTTTACTTGTAACAAGAGATGATAATGAAGGAATCAATAAAAGAGTTTTTGAAAACTCAGTTTGAGATAAAACATCTTAACAAACTACACTATTTTATGGGAATAGAAGAAGCACACTCAATAAAAGGGCTAGTTTTATCTCAAAAAAAAATAAAAATAAATTGGATTTACTAGCTAAAACATGCATTTTAGGAAGCAAGATCTCAAATGCTCTTATGGATCCAAACATAAAATTAAATCTAGACACAAACACTTAAATGAAAGATCCTAAACAATATAAAAGGATTATCAGAAAATTCATCTAATTAACCATCATAATGCTTGACATCACATTATCCATAAGTAATGTAAGACAATATATGCAATTTCCATGGAAGCCAAACATAAAAGCTATGTACAAGATTCTGTATTACCTAAAGAAAGTACCTAGACTAGGATTATATTACAGAAAGCATGAAAACCTAGATATATGCTACTACATTGATGTAGATTGGGGAGATTCAGATTTTGACATTGTACGCTTGTTGAAATAAACTTGATTATATGGAAGAATAAGAAGTAAAGTGTAGTGATAATATCCAATGTAGAAACAAAATACAGCTAATGACTTTGTTAGTATGTGAGGTTCTGTGACTAGAATTATTCTTGTAAGAGGTAGGATATCCAATAAAGCATGCTATAAGAATCTACTATGACAATTAATTAGTCCTACATATTTTAAACAATCTAGTATTTTATGAGAGAATTAAACATATTGAACCAAACTTTCACTTTGTCAAAGAAAAAATACTAAAGAGATAAATTGATCTACAATATACTCCATCAGAGGAATAACCGGATAATGTAGTCGCCAAAGCCCTAAGGAAGAAATGCTTAATAGAGAACATTTATAAGTTAGGTATGCTGGGTATTTATGCACCAACTCGAGATGGGTGTTGAAATAATAAAAAAAATTAGGGTTTAGAATACTCATATGGGACTCAAGATTTATACGTATGGTTGTACAATAAATTACCTTTCTATACTTGAGAAACCTAGGTTTCAGCATAGCTCATTAAAAGAAGCCCAAAACCAATTCAAAAAAGGATAGCCAACATAGTGTAAACAGGCTATTAGGAGGTATACTGTGATAAGAACTCTCACCTATATCAAGAATGGGATACCAGGGTTTGATATGTATTCTCTTTATTTTTCTCTTTGAATAAAAGAAACTTTGTCTTTTTTTTACCTTCATTACTGAGAAAACCTTAAATCCACATCCACCAAACCTCAGAAATTGTAACACTTTACATGCGTATGATATTGTTTACCCCAACCGTTAGAATTAGATTCTTCCCTATTTCCTTTGGTTTAAATTAATTGATTCTTGCCAACAAATCATTTCTAACAAGGTTCACATTTTTCTTGAAAAAAAAATGCTCATTTAATGTGCTTATTTTACTGATTTAGTCCTGGTCCAGCGGGAATAATTCACAGATAAGTGAACTTCGTGTGGGCTTGTTCAAAGGCCTGGCTTTGAACTTTTATTGCTGAATTTCACACAGAACTCATTTCTTCATGCAATAAAAGTATCAGAAGTTGTTAGGCCCAAAATGTGCTAGTTAGATGCTGGCAAAACTGTATGTGGCTTCTCTACAATGGTCAAAATAGGATGACCAAGCATGCCCTAAACTGGCTTTAATTTTGGCACTAAATCAGTTCCAAACTAAAATTTCAATCCTTAGATTCCTTACCCAATTAAAATGAATATGATAATTCAGGTTAGTTTCAGATTAGTTTTAGCCTTGTGTCCATCTCTTGTGAAACAGATTACAGGGGTCTATTTAAGTTTGCTCAATGATTCAATACTAGATGGTTTTTTTTCTTCTGATCTTGATCAATTCATATTTCATCAAATGAAGCTGCTTCTGAGGACTAAGATCATTTGGACATTAGTGATTGGCGATCATTTTCTTGTTTACTTGGTTAATTTTTCTCTATTTGTCTAACTGTTGAGCAATACTGTCATGCAGACTTGCTGCTCATTTTCAGAAGGCATTCATGAAACTTCTACGTGATGCTCAATTTGAAGAACTCTCAGCTCGGGACTTGCTGTTGACATATGCATTAAACAATGATTACCTCTTGACATTGCCAATATATGTTGACTGGAAGAGAGCAGCAGAGTCTAATGCTATAATATTCAGGTTAAACCTCAAGCTGAAATTGTGAACCAACTTATTTAGTTTTTTCCTACTTTAATTGGTTTCATCTGTCTTGGTAACAAGTCTGTAGGACCTTAGAGTTGACCAGCCAGCACTTTAATTTCTAGCGCCCCATTTGGGTTGGGAATAAGAATGTGGCTAGCTTGAGTTATTATGATTAGCTCTCTTTATGCTAATCATATCTACTCATGCTAGTCATATTCTTAGGCCCAATCCAAATGGGGCCTAGTTGATTAGGGATTCTTTGAAAAGGATTCTAGTTAATTGGGACTGCTGCCACGTTTCATGATCTGCTTTTGCTTGGGTTGAGTTAGCCAGGGTGGGAAAAAAGTAGACAAGCATATTTAAGCAATATTTGAAGCTTATGGGTTAGATTGAACAAATTGACTGCTACATAAGACAAGTCAAAAGACAATCAACAAAAAAGTGAACTGTGGCTGTCCTTAAAATTTCTTGTTTTTTTTTGGTTAATTGAATCTAGATAATTCCAACTAAACATGTTGTATATTCTCGTCCCCCTAGCCTGTGGTTTTTCCATTTTAGTTGTAAATCACCTTTATTGTCTATAAAGTTCTAATTTTCATTAGCTTGTGGGTTATAACGAATAAATCATCTATGACACTAAGATAAATCAAAACACAATAAAAAGTAAACAAGTGGTAGAACTGAAAGTTCCTTTTTTCATTGATTTGCTAACTGAATTTAGATAATTTGAAACAAACATGTTGCCTACTCTTAACCCCTAGTCTGTGGTTTTTCCACTTTTAATCACCTTTGTTTTGTCTGAAGTTCTAATTTTGATTAGCATCCTGGTTAACCCCAGTAATTTGTATTCTTTTATATAATTGTCATTAGGAGTAAATCATATAGCCTAGGGATGGACTGCTAAATTGAATTCAGTTCGGTTGGCCTTTTGATTATGATTCAGCGAAGGGAGGCTAAACTCAATACTGTTATGATCAGCATTAACTTTTGGATATAATTGACTTAAAATCTAACTGGATTCTTTTTTTCAATAGATCTTCCATACGTTATGAGTTCATTAAAGGGACCTGTCCCCAATAGAAGCTATGTTTTGAGTAAAATAATGGTTGAGATGGAGCTATGGCTATATGTAAAGGCTTGAAAATAGTGTTCTACATAGGTTGGTTTGTATCAGGTCAAACTGAGCTTCACCTAGAAGCTTGACCCTTACTCTGCCTGACTTGATCAGTTACTGGGTTTGATAACTTGATCAAAAAAACTGGTGTCCTCCCTGGAGAAGAATGCCCCTTATATAATGAATACAAGTTGAAGAAAATAAGGCATATCCTAAACAAGGAAAATATTTACAATTATTACAGGTATAAAATCAGCCATAGAATCTGCTAACTTTGGTATAAAATCAGCCATAGAATCTGCTAATTTTGGTTTGCAATCAGCCATAAAATCTGCTATCTTTGAATGATTAGCTAATTCCTTTGACATCCCCCCTCAAATTGATGCGGGTAAGTCATCAAGCATCAATTTGCTAACAAAAAAGTTATGTCGCTGTCGTGTCATTGGTTTGGTGAAAATATCCGCAATCTGTAAAGTAGTGGAGATATGTGGGAGAGTGATAACTTGGCGATCATAGGCCTCCCGGATAGAGTGACAGTCAACCTCTATGTGCTTTGTGCGTTCATGGTAGACAGGATTGGCTGCAATTTGGATGACACTAGTGTTGTCAGCATGTAAGGGAGTAGGTTGATCTTGGGTGAAACCAAGCTCTGTTAAAAGACCACGTAACCAAATGATTTCTGAGCATGCAGTAGACATGGCACGGTACTCCGCCTCAGTGGATGATTTGGAGACCGAGTCTTGCTTCTTGCATTTCCAAGAGATAAGAGCATCACCAAGAAACATACACCATCCGGTAGTTGATTTTCTTGTGTCCGGACAACCAGCCCAATCTGCATCACTATAGGCCTGTAGTTTGAGGGAAGAACCAGTAGGGAAGAATAAGCCATGACTTTGTGTGCCCAGGATATATCTGATGATGCGGCGGACTGCAGATAGGTGGAGATGCCGAGGGGCTTGCATGAACTTGCTGACAATATGGACAGCATAAGAGATGTCCGGGCGGGTGATAGTTAGATAGATAAGACTTCCAACCAGCTTGCGATATAAAGTGGGATCCTCAAGAAGTTCCCCTTCACCCCGTCGATATTTTACATTAATTTCCATTGGGGTGTCAACAGAATTAGTGTTTGTGAGTCCTGCTAGCTGAACCAAATCCATAATATACTTGTGTTGATTCAAGAAGATACCTTGAGGCTGATGATGCACCTCTAACCCCAAAAAATAGGTGAGTGGGCCGAGATCTTTCATGTGGAAAGTAGAGTGCAACAAATTCTGAAGTTTAGATATAGCCTCCATATCAGAACCGGTGATGACAATGTCATCCACATAAACAAGAAGAACAACTATGCCCTTAGATGTCCGTTGGAGAAAAAGTGAGGAGTCATACTGGCTTTGTGTAAATGAAAAACTAAGGAGGGTCGATCGAAACTTTTCAAACCATACTCGTGGTGCCTGCTTCAATCCATACAAAGAGCGTTTTAGTTTGCAAACTTCATTAGGGGAAGAAGTGGGCATACCGTAGGGAAGTTTCATGTAAACTTCCTCCTTAAGATCACCATGCAAGAAAGCATTCTTTACATCCATTTGATATAAAGACCATGATTGTGATGCTGCTAGGGCGAGTATTGTTCGTACAGTGGTCATTTTGGCTACTGGTGCGAAGGTCTCTTCATAATTTAGGCCATACTCTTGCTTGTTGCCAAGAACCACCAATCTAGCCTTGTAACGTTCTATGGATCCATCAGAACGGAGCTTGATAGAAAATACCAACTTACTACCAAGAGGTTTCACAGATGGTGGACACGGTACAATATCCCATGTTTGGTTTTCTTCAAGTGCAAGAAGTTCTGTTTCAATAGCTCTCCGCCAACATTCATGCTCCATAGCCTGCTTATAGGATGATGGAATAGGAATAGAGGACAAGGTGGCTGTCAAAGATAAAGGAGAGGTGAAACCATACCTATCTGGTGGTTTACGAACTCGAGTACTTTGTCTGAGAGGTGCTGGTGCAGTTGTTGGAACAGGATCAACATTAAGGGAATGAGCTGGAGGGGGCCCGAGAGGTGCTGGAATCTTGCGTCGTTGGTAGACTATGAGAGGCTTTGAAGGCATGAAATCTTCAGAATGATTAGTAAACATTGGCAAAACAGAGAATGAAGGAGAAAGGTCATCCTTGTGTGTGGAAAAAAAATACTGATTTTCAAAAAAAATCACATTTCGAGAAACCCGAATACGTCGTAGGTTGGGATCATAACAAAGAAAACCTTTTTGGTGCACCGAATAGCCTAGAAAAGCACATTGAACAGCTTGAGCTGTTAGTTTTGTCCGTTCGTGTGTAGGAAGATGAACATAACACACACAACCAAAAGTACGAAGATTAGAGTAATTTGGGGTATGACCAAATAACTGAAAGAAAGGGGAAACATGATTCAAGGAAGGAGAAGGTAACCTATTGATGAGATAGACAGCAGTTGAGAGAGCTTCACACAAAAAACGAGAGGGTACAAATGACTCTAATAGGAGGGTGCGAACAACATCTAGAAGGTGTCGATTCTTTCTTTCAGCCACCCCATTCTGTTGAGGGGTTGAAGGACAAGACCTTTGAGAAATTATACCATTGGTTTGTAAAAATTCTTGAAATAAATGAGACATGTATTCTCCCCCATTATCAGAACGAAGAATTTTGATACTAGCAGAAAATTGGGTCTGAATATGTGCATGAAAAAGTTTAAAGACAGAAAACAATTCATCTTTAGAATGGAGAAAATAAATTCATGTGAAGCGACTATAGTCATCAATAAAAGTGACAAAATACTTGTAATTAGCATGGGAAGTAACTGGCGCCATTCCCCACATATCACTATGTATCAAATCAAAAGGCTGGACTACTTTAGGTGTGTGAGTGGGAAATGGCAGAACTTTACTTTTTCCAAGCCTAGAAGAATTGCAATCAAATTGAACAGTACTAAGAGATGGTGACCCTTTATTGTCAAGTAAACCAGAATTTAGTAAAGTATAAAGCACATTAGAGTTTGGATGTCCAAGGCGTTTATGCCATGCTCGGTAATCGACATAAGAAGAATTGCAAGTGATAATAGATGAAGAGGAACATGAAGACATAGGAAACTGAAGAGGAAAAAGACGTCCAATTTTAGGCCCCTTTGCGATCATTTTCCCCGATTGCTGATCCTGCACCACACAACCAGATTTAGAAAATTCCACTTTACAATCATTTTCAACTAATTGTCCAACAGAAACAAGATTAGTGGTAAGGTTAGGAGAGACAAAGACATTGGTTATGGATGAAGAAACATCACCAGTGGCAGTGATAGGTAAGGAATTTCCATCAGCTGTATAAATCTTGAGATTTCCAGGATATTTATTTACATTGGTGAGGAATTTAACATTGTTTGTCATGTGATGGGAAGCTCCAGAATCAAAGTACCACGGTGAAAGTTTAGAGAAAGGTTTACCTGAGAGTCCTAATGCGGAAAATGTAGAAATGATCATTTGCTGAATCATTTCAGGTGTCACAGATTGAATAGGAGCAGGAGCACTTTGTGTCAGATGAGCTTTATCCTCAGAACTACCAGCATTAGAAGAACCAACTGAGACAGTGTATGCCGTTCCAGATCTCTTGGGAGGTCGAATAGGACATTCCTTGATAATATGTCCATCCTTTTTGCAATAGTTGCAGAATTTTTTTGAACAACTTGAAGCATAATGGCCAAATTCTTTGCAGCAATAACACTGAATAGTACTCATGTCCTTACCTTTTGACTTGCCTTGGGCTACATAAGCCATAGGAATAGGAATGGATTTAATTTGTTCCATGGTGGCTTGAGTGAGAAGCCGTTGTTCCTCACGAAATAAATCATTGAGACATGCATCCAAGGATGGAACAGTTTCCCGATTCATAAGATTAGATCTGGTGCTTTCAAATTCAGATCTCAATTTCATAAGAAATTGATCCCTCTTAGTAGTTTCATGTACAGATTGAACAGAAATAAGACCTTCGGGAGGTAAGGTAGCATAGACAATATCAGTATATTCAACCCAAAGATTCATGAAGATAGAATAAAAATCTGAGATTGAGAGACTGCCCTGTTGAAGACTTGCTAGCTCGTATTCAAGTTGAAACCGACGAGCAGTGTTGTGTTGACTATAGAGTTTTTTCAGATAATTCCACATTTCAGCTGCAGTTTTGAAGGGTCGAAGATTCAAGATGATGTTGGATTCTACAGATCCTAGAATCCATGTCATGATTTGAGCATCCTTGACTTCCCACTTGGAGTGCTCATCCTTGTCTTTGTCAGGTGCAGGTTTGCTGCCATCAATATGACCCCATAGATCTTTGCCTTTGACAAATATCTTGAAGTGAAATGCCCAGGCTGAGTAGTTTTTGCCATTGAAACGAATCAAGAATTCATGCTTGTCTGAAGACATGAGGCTGAGATAACTTGATCAAAATAACTAAGAATAATGAACTGAACTAGGACTGAGAGAAAGAGACACAGGAGAATTCAGAACTCAAGCTCTGATACCATGATAACTTGATCAAAAAAACTGGTGTCCTCCTTGGAGAAGAATGCCCCTTATATAATGAATACAAGTTGAAGAAAATAAGGCATATCCTAAACAAGGAAAATATTTACAATTATTACAGGTATAAAATCAGCCATAGAATCTGCTAACTTTGGTATAAAATCAGCCATAGAATCTGCTAATTTTGGTTTGCAATCAGCCATAAAATCTGCTATCTTTGAATGACTAGCTAATTCCTTTGACAGGGTTGATCCTTTTGAACAGATTCACTAATGGGTTAGTTTGCCACTTCTTATGGCTTGTTTAACTATAATGATACAAATTACTATTTTATTGAAGCTTGAGGGCACTGGGGTTATGTACAAATTGAGGAGCAAGGACAGCAACTCTTATTTTCTTGTCTTGTTATTTTGTAAGAATTATGGCTTTGTGCTTAGGTTAATGATTTTATATCTTGTATAATAGTCACTGAAGACGATAATAATTTAATCTCCTTAATTGATTTGGAATCAAATTATGGAGCATGGATGTTAAGCCATAAAGGACTCTTATACTGTCTCAATAAAACTTGATTAAATTTTAATAGTTGTCCATACTTTAAGCTCAATTTTATTGCCTATAATTCAAAATTAAAATTTTAACATCATAGGCTTGTCCTAACTAATGTAGCATGTTATAACTTGATTCATTGGGGACCCTGGTCCATGACAGATCCAGGAGGTTTACCCATACAGCTTGAGTTTAAATTGCAGTCCAGATGACAAATTACAAGGGGGATGAATTATTTTTTTTTCAAAAGCTTTTCACAAACTAAGAAGATAATAAACTATTAATACTATTCTCAATACCTGTGATGCTCCTGATTTAGTATAATATTGTCCCTGAGCGTTTGCGGCTCGTAGCCCATTCGACTCTAGAGTTTTGTTTTTCTCATCTCTCCGGGAAAATGCCTTCTTGTTGGATTTACAATAGTTACTATATTTAATCTAGTCTCAACTCCAACACTTTATGTGATTAAATACAATTGCTGTTAATTATAGGTCCACTACCTGTCTATTGGTCCACTGATTCCACCAAGATTTATAATCTCTCTTTCTCAAGGGATCAACGTTCTCCTTGAGATAACTCACATCAATCAAGAGGTGCGGAATAACTTTGATACCATTATGTGACGTCCTTGACCCAATACGATATTGTTCTTGGGTGTCTGTGATCTGTTTGACCTTAAGATTTTATTTTTCTCAGTTTTTAGGGAAAATGTCTTATTGTTGGGTTTACCGTAGTCATTATATTTAACTCACTCTCAATTCCGATACTTTGTTGATATGAGGCTAAAGATAATTGTTATCAATTACAGACTCATTGTCTGTCTATTAGCCCACTGGTTCCACCGGGCCTTACAATCTCTTCCTATAAAGAGTTTAACGTCCTTGTTAAGGTAGCCCACATCGATCAAGAGATGTAAAGTGACTTTAATATCACTATGTGACACTCCTAACTCAGCACGATATTATTCTTGCGTGTCTGCGGTCTGTAATCCACCCGATTTCAAAGTTTTGTTTTTCTCAGCTCGCTGAGAAAAAACTTCATCATTGAGTTTACAACAATCATCATTTTTAACCTAATCTTAATTTCAATATTTTGTCGATGTAGGACTAAACACAATTGCTGTCAATTACAGTCCCACTGTCTATCTACTGGCCTACTGGTTTCACCGGACCTTACAATCTCCCCTCTTCAAGGGCTCAGCGTATTCGCTGAGGTATCCTATATTGATTAAGAAATATGGAGTAGCTCTGATACTACTATGTGACGCCTCTGACCTAACACGATATTGTCTTTGGGCGTCTGCGGTCTATCTGATCTCAGAGTTTTGTTTTTCCCATTTCTCAGGAAAAAAGCATCGTTGTTGGGTTTACGGCAGTCATTATATTTATCTTAGTTTTAATTTTGGTATTTTATCGATGTGGGATTAAAGACAACTACTGCTAGTTATAAACTCACTATTTGTTTACTGGCCTATTGATCCACTAGACCTTACACTACCAAAACCCAAAATCTTAATGAAAGCAAAAAATGCACAACCATTTTGCAAACAAATAAATTAAATGCAAGAAAAAGAGAAAAAGTACATCAAAATTTTTACGTTAATTGACAGCCAAGTGTACCTGCATCACAACCCTTAACTCTCTTACTTGAGAACTTCCTACTCTACTAGAGTCGTCACATCATTAATAAAGTCACCTCTTTACAAACCTCATACTTTACTTGAACGATTACCACTACAAAACATTTGGAACCTCTCATGATCCTTCTCTAACATCTATGAGAGTTGACAAAGTGTGGTTATGAGATTTTACAATTTTGCTTGCTACAAATCGTCTCTCAATTAGAAATTTGAGGCTCAATTAAGATTTGAAAATAAACGCTCTTAGAATAATTTGGGTTATCTTTAGGGTTTGGATTAGGTTAGGACATTTTAAGATAGATGTAAAAGATTGCAAAGAAATAATGGTCTATATATAACCTAAGCTTGAATTTCGATCGTTCCTATTTCTTAAGTGATTAACTCCAGAAAAATTGGTTGTCTAGACTCACTGTCAGGTTGATAATGCTGAAAGTTTCACTAGTTTAAAATATAGCCATTATAGACTATTTATTCTCTCAGTCTACCCAGTTCAAAAATCCAGACTTGCTTATATCTTAGACAGTTAATTGGAGAAAAGAAAGTCACATTATGTTATTTCTTAGATTGGACAACTGGTCTTTGGCAAGATTAGTTGTTCAGTGTTTTTTGTTGAAGAAAAATTAGGGTTTATAAATTCTTCATAGGCTCAAGATTAAAATAGTATGTTTGTAGTAGTATATTATTCGAATGCTTACAGTCTTCGATTCATTACAACCCATGTGATTCAAAAGCCCAAATAAGAAAACCGCATGGATGTAATCGGGTTTGGAGTCCAACCCGAGTAGGACTCGAATAAAATTAGGTGTTCTATCTATGAAAGGGACAAAGAACTAGGGTTATTATTTGCTTTTGATTTCAATAGCAATAATATGAAGTTTAGCTACCATCATTGATTAAAAACCCTAGCTTTATAACATTTTTAGCATTGCTACATTCAATAATACTTTTCTTTTTTTGAGGGAATGCATTCAATGATACTAGAAGTACTAATGAGACCTACCATATTGATCCAAGTGTTGTTAACTTTCAAACTTATAAGATTGACTCGTGATGATCATGTTCCAAGTTAACTAACTAGATCAATCATGATTCATCCTAAAATATCCAAGTTAACGCTTGATTGATTTACAACGACTCAACAACTTCTATAAACTAATAGCCGCTTTGAGTCAAGCCTTGATTTCCACTTGGTGTCCAATGGTTCCTTGACCTTAAAGATGCCACCAGTACCCTCTTGAATGCTTATTTGGCTCCATCTACCTCTTTGTTTGAAATCTAGAAATTTGTCTGCAAGGGTTTAGCATCATCTTCATTTGGTGGATACATGAACAATTATATGGTTTTTTACAACTAACAAATTTGTTAGTAGACATAAGGTCATCATCAAAATCCAAGGGCCAACATGAAATAGGGTAAAAAATTTTACAATATTTTATCCAATTTCTAAATATTGTCATCTATATCCAGTCAAATTGAGTCAGTTTTTGAAAGCTATGCTTCAGTGCTTAATTGTATTTGAGACCTCATTGAGGGGTATTTTCAAAGTTCATTTGTTTTGAGCATTCATCACTTTGTTTTGCCTCGAGACATAATATGTTGGATATTTCACTAATAAATTTTGATTAGTGAACTTGTTAAAGCCCAGTATGTTACCATAGTTCTAATTGAACTAGAACTTACTTTAGGTTGGATGGTCAATTTTAATTGGAGTAGGCTCATCTGGAGTCTTGTTTTCGTTGTGATTATTTCATTGGGAGCATTTTAAGTGGAGGTGATGGATCCTTATCGCTTGAGAAATTGTCTGGATCTTTTGATGCAACGGAAAAGTATGAGGGATAGAAAAGAAGATCACCGGTTTTTTGCTATGATAAGTCTTTGAATTCACAAATAAGATAGAGAGGAAATGAATTAAAAATAAGATAATATTATTGATAGAAAAATTTTTTATCATTAAAACCTTGCGATTATATATATAGTCCTCAAACCAACTTAAAATTTTAGCTGAAATAAAGTAAAGATAAGACTTGAACTCTAATATTAATCCTTATAATTTATTTTAAATAAAGGATCTAAATCTTATTTCATATTGGGTTAAGACTGTTATAAACTCGAACTAAAAAATAAACTCCAACTTTGAGTGACGTGAAAATAGAATTAGTAAAAGTAATATATAATAAAAGCATAGGACTTGACTTTAATTTTCCAACAAATAATTATTTGTTTAATTTGAATGAACATTATAAAAGTTATGGCTTTTGAAGTGTAGTTGTTCTAATCTTAGCAAATCTGGGTCAGAGTTGGAATTCAATTTTAACTTGACCGCCAATTTTTCTTAAAAAAATGTTGTTGTTCTACATCATTTTTTCAATGGAAATTCTGAAAAAATAGTCTTAAAAGCTATCAATTGATGTAAGTCATGATTGAACCCTTTTATTTGATTGAGTTTCTTGGTTTGATGTTATAGAATGAGACTTTCAATTGCAGTAGTTCTGATTAATTGTTAGTATTATTCTGTAGATTTCATTTAAAGATTCATCCTTTATTTGAAACAATGAGTACATAATTTTGGAGGTCCTCAAAATATTGAGTTACTTCTGTCAGCTTATTTTTTTATGTTGACAAAGATATTTTCAATTGTCACTCAGACGTGGATATGCTTCTGAAAGGCAAAAGGGTTTGCTTGTTGCAGAGAAACTAGATTTCCTGCAATCAAAGCTATTGCAGGTGATCTTCTTCAGTTTATCGAGACCTTTGAAGAAAATTGGAAGCTGGATTAATGAGGTCCATTTATTCTGCCTATATCATTTACTTTTAAGTCAGATTATTTATATGATTCAATGTGATGAGTGTTCTGAGGTGTCAGCTTTGCCGTAAACTATGTCATATTTCTTCTTGATATATTGATCTTGTTAGTGTTTTAACAGGCATTGAAAAACTCCAGCAAAGCTGCTGACATGCAAATCTGGATGGACAAAGTGAAGCTTTGGCTTAAAGAGCAATATTCAGTGGAGAGTACTCGGTCCATTGTTGAAAGTAGATCTGATAGCGAACTGGAATCCAATCATACAACAGATGGTGATCTTCCTATATGGCTGGCAGCTCAAAGGTCAGTGCCTCGATATGAAGGGTTTTTATCATCTGTTGGTCCTCGCAGAAGACTCATAAGGAAGTTGCTTATGTGGATGGGAATTATTCCCTCCATGCCAGAGGCCTCATTTGATCTCGAGAAGGACAGTAGTGAATCAGAATCATATTTGAGGTTAGTCGTGTAATTCCTCTTGCATTATTATTATATTTTTATAACCTGTATATGGTTCCATTGATGTGGGATTTGCCAATAATTTCATGGTGATTGTGTTGATATGAGCAGACAAATCATTCAATTTGCGAAGAAACAAATGTTTGTGAGGGCACACAACCTTCCTTGTTTATGCAAATGGATACATAAAAGCTACTAATTGGTATTCCATTGGAAAAAAAAAAGAAAAAGAAAACAATTGTAGACTTTAAGTTGCAAGTAGAAAAAACTTCTTATTGTGATTATAGTAGTAATTTTTTCTAGAAAATCATGTGTTTCAACTGAAAATTTAGTTGATGACATTAGACAAAAGGAAAGTTTTCCGGGTTCTGTTACTAGCTTACCACTGGTTTGTGGAAGTATTATTAGGCAGGTAGATGACCACTGCTTGAAGCATAGCTGATGGAAAAAGTCCTTAACACAGATGACAGCAGTGGATATCCATCTCTTTGCTTTGCTGTTGCATTCGGGTCCGTATTACAATCAAGTGCTTATTCCTACTACTATGAGATTCATTCTGTGCAGCACAACACCATATCGTAGAAGTTTTCCTGGTATAAATCTTAAAGTGGCTACTTACTAGAGTTACTTATTCTCATGAAGGCTAAAATAAAGGCTGTCTCCTATTTCCCAACACAATTTTTTTTTTCTGTTGAATTTAGACTGATAGTTCAGTTGTTTGTTGCCAGGCCAACTTTCTTACCAAGGATAACGCTTAGTAATATATGGGAACCTGCTACAAGAGACTCCTGTGATGACAATATCTGGAAAATGTTCAGAAATGCTATTTCCATTCTTTTTTCACAATCAATCCTTCAGGTAACACTCATATCAGCATTCTCTTGCTAAAGATCAATTCTTAAGTATTCAGTTCATCTGCAGCACAAACTAATTTATGGGGCATGGTTTTCATTTTTAGCAACAGTACCACATTTGTGGTAATCAATGTATGTTATTTGCAAAGTTTGCTGTCTGTTATCTCCATGCTTTTAACATGTTTTGATTTCCAATTTCTATGACCAATCTGTGCTCCAATTTCAGCCAATTTATTGTTCAGGAATTTCTCATGAAGGGCATGAAGAAATTAAGAACATGATGAAATGTTGACTAATGTATTGGCTTATCAAACAAACTTTGCCATTTTGCCTGATAAAATTTAGCGGGCTTATCCTACAATTTGCTCGGGTGCTGTCAGTTTAGCTAGGATTTTTGGTAAATTACAGCAGGTGGATGTCAAGATGATTATTGGTTGTAATCAGTTTGAACTTTGCCTGATGTTATTACCGACCTCAATGGCAGGAAATTTATATATATCTACATCATATTGTGCTTTTCTTCCTCCTGCTTTATATTCTGCCTGCACTATGTTAAATAGCTTTCGCTGATCTCCACGTTCTCTACCATGGCATCATAACTCTTTAAGGATCCCTTGGACTATT
This sequence comes from Trichopus zeylanicus subsp. travancoricus, assembly GCA_005019695.1. NCBI lineage: Eukaryota > Viridiplantae > Streptophyta > Magnoliopsida > Dioscoreales > Dioscoreaceae > Trichopus > Trichopus zeylanicus. The sequence continues at coordinate 70,372 of RXID01014400.1, read as the reverse complement.
GTTCTGTGATGTTTATGTTTTCCAATAGGACAAATCACTAGAGAGAACCATCACAGTAATGTCACTTAAGTTATTCCTGCTGCCATGTCTATACCATGCAATCTAATCATGTTGTCAGAAATTTTTGTGCTCCATCTTTTTAGTATATGAATTCGATGATCTTCTCCTGCCCAAGTTGCAGGTTGCAAAATGTGATGTAGGATGATTCTGCGACAGCTTTAGCTGTCATCCCATGGTTCAAACTTCCTGCCTTCATAATATATATCTTCTTTTTTTTTGTAATGTTACGGGGATTGATGTGTTGTTTTTGACTTCACTCGCTATAATATGGGATTTGACTGAATCTTGCTTCAGTTGTTGAGACGATTATTGTTCAGCTCCTTCTTGACCTAACTAATGTTAATGGATGCCTATTGAAGAAACAGTTCTATTCATTGCAATGTCTTTGAGGAGGATTCTATATCTTTTTTTGCTGGGCCTTTCATCCTCTATCATGGTTTGTTGTTTTGTTGAATTATAGATGTCTTTCTAGACTAGGCTTCTTGAACTTTTGTCTGGTTTTGTCAAATGATTTTTCTCTCAATAATTCTTAGTGATCTGCCAAGATTTTACAGTAGATATGAATCCTCTATTCAACTTATGTGACTTCTTCAGTAACAGTACAAGATGTAGGAGCTTGACTATCTATAATTTTTTTTTATACTCATAGCAAAACTAATTTCTCTTTTGCCTATTGTGCTTGCCTGACTTTTGTTATATACATCTTTGTTGAATATTGCTTAGGTCATATCGTCTGCCACTTGATTTTCATTGCTTTATGCATAATCCATCATCATACAGGTTTTTCTTTTGTATATCATTTAGGATTTCTATTTGATGTGGAATACTGCAATTGCCCTGTGTTTCTTTTTTATTTTTGGTGACAGCTTTGGTTTTCTGAACTTACTTTGATACATGTTAGTTTGGTGATCAACTGTAGTCAACCTATAATTTTGGCTTCTTGTAATTATGCTATGTTGGGAAAGCAAGATGGAGTTGTCTAGATCTCGCTCTCAACATTTATGAAAAAACTGTTGCTAGGTCTAGCATTGTGTCTGACTTCGAATTCATGTTCTGTGGTTAATATAGGTCTTGAATCTTCTTCCCCCATGCTTCTGCATAGTTTTGACTGTGATATTTGTTAAAATTATTAACTAGTAACTCCATCATTGTTTCACCATATATGACACTGCATTCTTTCAATCTGATATGGGATGCCTTTAGAAGTCTAGTGCTTGTTGTAAAATATAGTTCTTGTGGATCAATGACTTTTTAAGGCAGTAGACTTCTGCTTTGGTTTTGTAACTTCATTTTTTTCAATTTCTAAGAGCCACCCTTTTTAATTTTGTAAATCAATGGCAAATGATTGCCATGCTCCCTAAACTTGGGCTGTTCTACTTTTTGTAATTCATACTGCTTTTCATAGTTTCTATGCTTTCTAAGCATGTTCAGTATAGCACCAAACTGACCAGAGTTTTACATCTCTGTTTAGATTTATATGCAATATTAAAATCAGTAAAAAGACCATTCTGGAGCAAGTGACACCCAATTGTCACTCACTCTTTTTTGTGGAATATAAAAAGTGGATCTAATCAAGTAGTTCCGACCTAGGATTATTAGTTCGTGAACTTGGTCTGGTATTCATTTTTTCTGGTCACTTTTACACATTGCATTCACTTAGTTAAGTCATTTCAAAGCATATCATTTACTCGTTCCTTTCATCTCTGCATCATGGAGCTTCTGCATATTTTGTTCTCGTTCCCATGATATCTCTTGCTTTATGATTTTCTTTTATTTTTCAGATGCGTTGTGTTTTTGTAGAAAGGGGCAGATTCTGCTTGTCTGTGTATACATGGTTTATCCTTGTTATCGTATTTGACTTTTGTAAATGCTTAACAATATTCACTATATAAATTTATTTGGAATCAGAAAACTCAGGATGATTAACAATATGTTTTTTGTATCAATGGCTTAATTATTTGTTGTCTTTGTAAAGGAAAGAGCAGATTAACATTTTGTTGCTTAAGCGCCATATATCGTATCCATTTCCTATCTGATTCTTTGCAATTGCTTTACCCCCATGTTCTCATTAGTGTAAATTATTATACTTGTGAATGGAAGTCATTCCTGTTTTATTGACATTGATTTTTGTGTGGCTATATTGCAAATGTTTTAAGTTTTGCCTTTAGTTTTACATCAGGAACCAGCTTTCCAAGAACTGATCCTTCTTTACACTGAAGAAACAAGTAAAAATGAAATGGATGGCAATCCAGAAGTTCTGCCATTGCAGTTGAAGATTTATGAGAATATACCTATTCCTGATCTACCGGTAAACATGCTTGAATTTCATTTTTGTTTTCTGTCCATTTGATTTTCATCATTTGGTATACTGGAAGAGTTTCCTCACTGTAAGTTATTCCTTGTTCAGGTTATCTTTCCTCATAAGAAGTTGTCCTTCAGAATCCTTGACACGGTAGGGTATTCATGGTTAGATTATTTTTATAAAATATTCATTATGGTAGAAATCTGTGTGTGTGTGTGTGTGTGGGTGTATTCTGTCCACATAATGTAATTCAATATATATTGGGGCTGTTTCTGTGCTAATAAGATCAAACTTCAGAAGTGGAAACAGCTCTGTGATATAAAATGTAGTAGTTACCTTCTATTGAATGTATATTTGATCTTCAACTTGTAAGATATTATACTCATTTTTAAAATAAAATTTATCTTTCCCTGATTGTGAATCCCCAGTTTCTGAGACCATCCCTTAAAACTGCAAAAATCCCACCTCTCTCTTGTTCCCACATTGGATATCCCATGGGATATCCAGACATCCAAGAAGCCCCCAAGTACTGAATTTTTCTCATACATATGAACTCATCTATCCCCACTTTCAAGGTACAAGTAATGTATCTTGCCAACAGGTGAAGCTCTTATTATTTGTTCCTGTTTTCATGCTTTGCATTTTGTCATGGTGTGATAGGAGCTCTTGGTAAATGCCTGTTATGAGAACAGAATTTCACCATTATAGGTAAAAGAACAGGCTGATGTTATCAAAAGAATTTCAGAGATCAAAATCTGAATTTTGAGATATGAATGCCTTGACAGTAAAGGAAGACAAACCTTGCTGAGGCATTCTAGGTTGGATAGATAGAAAGATTTTCTTGCTTGAAGTTTGGCTTGATTCTACCAATAATATTCCTTGGTTATTGGTAAAGAAAATAACCATTTCCATTGCATGTAAGACAAAACTATAGGTTAATAAGTTTATGTGATTTGTTATATACTAAAAAACACAGTGCCAATTACTATTTAATAATCAAAACAAATATGTAGGCAAAGTTGCACAATATTATACTCCTGATGATCTACCTGTCTGTCATTTAGAACATTGTGCATAAATCAGGTCTGATAATTACTAATGTACAATGACAATTTGATCCCCAATCAGGGGAGTTGAGTCCTCCTAAAATTGATGGAAAGAAATTGGACCCTATCAGAATTTTATTGTATTTATGAAGTGTGTAGGATACAAATTTTAACTTCAATTTTTCATTGGAATCTACATCCATTTTCTTTTGAATGAACATTGTGCATAAGTCAGGTCTACTAACAACTAATGCACAAAGACAATTTAGTCCCCAGTCAGGAGAGTTGAGTTCTCCTAAAACTGAAGGAAAGAAATTGGACTCCGTCAAACATTTATTGAATTTATGAAATGTGTAGGATACAAAGTCTAACTTCAATTTTCATTCGAATCTACATTTGTTTTCTTTCTACTTGATTAAATAGGGCAAATTTGACAAAGAAAAGGGTTCCATTAGCAACTATTATATCGGAGAGGAGGGAGGTTTGTAGGAATGGCTGGATCTGATATTTTCAATTCAATGAAATTGCTGGGTTAAGTGGAAAAGTAGAAAGGCTTTCCTTAAAAAACACCATGCACTGTACTAGTGGATTTCTAATATATGATGCAACCTTCCACTGACAAGTTGAAACATCTAGCCCAGTAATATTAATGAAATTATGATGGATGTTTTTTCAAATCTTATGATCTTATGTATTCTAACATTTCCTAGAAGCATTGTTAATTTATGACCAAATGGAGTACGGATCACAACGTTTTTGTAAATTGTAAAAATGATATGGTTATGTTTAGGGTCTTCATCAGCTATTTTGTTTCTAGTGTTGGTGCACTCGGGGTAAATTTTCTGACCCTAAGGTGCATCATCCACAAGATTTGACACAAATATCATCTCATGCAAAATTTGTGGTGCTTGCAAAGGAGAAACAGGCGCCTGTTTGAATTCCCGAAAAATTCCAGACAAGCATGGCTGCTATTGCTATATGATCAGCCATTCCTTTCATGACACATTCATTTATGATTTTTGAGTTGTGCCTGACATAATGAATATTTCTCCCTCAGGTTCGACTCGACATTGCAAGCATCCTGGGTTTACTTGCATTCTTTGTCAATTACAAATTTGAGAACATCATCTCTTCTCCGTACGTTTGTGAACTTTTTGTGTTATGCATGTCTTGAAAATTTGTCAATGGTTATGGATATATGTTAATTTTATTTGGTGATGTTTAGTTGCTTCCTGTTACATGTTGTGTTCATGCTTTTATCAATTGCTAGATTAGTTGGAAATTTGTATCTTCAGTTTTGTGATTGCTCATTACTCTATAAATTGACAACCATGATACCAAAGGAAAATATGTAAGAATGTTAAGAGGTCAACTCCTGTCATCAAATTCTGGAACATGCTAAGTATTGCCTTATTAATTTGTGTGGGATGGAGTAGCCTTTCCTGAGTTTGTTGTCATCTATTTCCAATTTGTGACTAGGTTTTCTTTGGAGGATTTAGATTCAAAAACCAGATTTGTACCCATACATTATGAAATGATGCAATTAAGATATTATTCGTTTCTTATTTGGCAAGATAAGACTTGTCATTACAATATCCGTATTCATTTTAAACAAATACACTGATAAATTGAGTAGCTATAACTAATTTATATTTTCAATGGTTCTGCAAATACCTTCCTGGTAGCACTGGCTTACTTATTTCATTGACCATGTACCCTCCACGATTATGGTCTCAACAAGTATCAACCTTGAGGATACTTGTATGACAGCAAAATTTTGGTGAGTTAAAAGGAGGTTGCTGTAAACTGAACATTAAGAAGGCGAGGTGCTCAGCAGACAATAGGTCATTCTGTAATTTGACAGTGTACCCATCCAATAATAAGAAGGTCCTTTTTTAAATATTGAACCAATTCCATAACCCAATGAGGATTTATGATCTCAATAAATGTCCACCTTGGATGATACCTGACAGCCAAGATTCTGGTAGGTTAAACGGTGTTGTTGTAAAGTAAACACAAAGAAGGCAAGGTGTTCAGCAAACCATCATTCTAGCTGTCATCTTCAAATAGGAATTATATAGGGGAGGTAATTGGAAAGATATCATGCTACTATTTACTTAGCTCATTTACAAACGATGTATTGACTAGCATTATCAATTTTTTTGCTTTTTATTGAAAATTGGTTGTATCTCCTTCATAGTTTTCAGATCTGTTAGTGTTCTCCAATATTGTCAAGGATTAGATCAAAAAATAAACAGTGATTTTCATTTAAGTTATATCAACACAAACTTTTATTCTATATAATAGGATAGCAGTGAAGTAATTGATGGCAAATTATTCTTAACAAACAGAGGGTTATATTTAAATCTAATTTATAGTTTTTCTAATCTATAACCTGCATTCTTTGTGAATCTTGTTTGTCCCTAGATGTATCTATACAAGGTTAATTTTCTCTAGCTGCAACCTTTCTTTTTATTTTTGTTATTTTATATTTTTGATATGCTGTTTTAATCTTTTTGCTGCTGCGGATTTTGCATGCCTTTACAGGTCTGCAGTTTTGCTTGATGTGATTGCTGTGACAGCATTGATAATTTATGTATCACGTGTAGCACTGGGTTACAAACAAACTTGGGATCGGTACCAGGTGAGTCCTGCAATTTTATTTCTATGAGAAGTGGGTTTGACATCTTTTTGAAACCAACTAATCAATGATGCAATAAACTTACATTTCGGATGATTAAGCCAGCTAGTTATAGTAAGACATTATCATTGTAAGATTAGAAGAAATATCCATACATCTAATTACAGTAAAGTTTTAGACATTAATGACATGTTCTCTTCAGTATTGACAGGATTTATTTCCATTCAACTCAATGAAAGAAATATACAGTTATTTTGAACATATCCTCCTAAAATCTGGCTCTACATCTTTTGTTACAGCTTTTGGTCAACAGGACACTCTATGAGAAAACTTTAGCAAGTGGCTTTGGATCAGTCCACTTCCTTTTAGATGCTTCTGAACAACAACAAGTAATGAAAAACTTTTAATTTGAACTATTATTTTTATGGTCTCATTACCCAGTCTTTGATGCCATAGTTTTCTTGCAGTATAAGGAAGCAATTTTGGTCTATGCACTTCTACTCCATTCAGAAAAGCATCAGGTACATTACATTTTGGTTTTTTGTACCATAATTTTTTGGGTCCTTGGTATGGCTTATGTAATCAACCTCTTTGAGAATAAGAGTGCTAGCTCATTAGTGTTATAGCACATTTGGTTCATTATCTATTTTACTTGCTCTTTGGTTTTAAATACAGAAGAATCTATAGAAAATTTGCTCTAATCAATATACTGAAGGCCCTTACGTAAATTGATATGCGGCTAACATGTTTGTTTAAATTAATACTTTAAGATAAACAGATTACAAACATCAACTGATTAAAGGGTCTTACCATTTCTTGTAGGTGTCTTGTAGAACTAGTGTGAAAGATGCATGCCAGAGTTTTATGTACAATCAATTCAAGGAAAAGATCGAAATGCCTATTGACAATGCCCTGGACACATTGCTGCACTTGGGCCTTGTGACCAAGTTTCCTCAACAAAGGACGTTTAAGTTGAATGCTCTTCCATGTTCTGTAGCATGTGAGAAGCTCAAGAGGTACTGGGGTGACTTGCTGGAGCACACATCATAGTTCAGAAGTTAGTAGTTACATTTTTTTTTCTTTACTAATATATCACACTTTTTGTCTTTCTTTCCCTTGTGCTTGAAGCCTATTTGGGGTATCTGAATTATTCTTCGCAGTTATAATAATGAAAATTCCAAGATAAGCAATAGCTTGAAGCTGGATTGGTGACATAAGAGTGATATGGTGACAATTTTGCTTGTCGATCATTTTTCAAGCAGAGTGCTACCTCTTCAGATTCTGAAAGCAAGCAATATCATTTCTGCACACACAGGTGTTTTTTGGTAACATAGCATGTTTCCTTTGCATGTACATCCCTCAGCTGTCTGAAATCTAAAAAGTAGGATAATAGCTGCAGCAGCAGTACATAATTGTTTGTCTTAGTTTTTGCCTTGACTACACGGTTGTTAGTGTAGTTCAGTCTCTCATATGTGTTTTGTGGAAGCTTTCTTTTCTTTTGGGGGGCTTTTGCATATATGCTTGCAAAATTACAAAAAATGTCTCTAGACTTGGGATTAAGCATTTAATCAGGTGAAAAAAAAGGACAATTTTCTGGACACTAATTGCACTCTTAAGATTTGTATAATCACAAGTGTACTTGTAATCGATTTTATGACTCTAATTTCGCTGGATTGTATTAATCTTAAAGTGCAATCAATTATATCAAATCTTTAGCATCTTATTAAAGCATTCAATCACGAGTTCAAATCTATATTTAGATTTAGCAGTAAATAGCAAACCCTATATATATTGATGAATGAAGAAAAGAGAAAATTCTTTGACTAGATCTGGGATGGATGCAAACAGGTGGATTGTGTACCCACCATGCCTGGAGCAATTCAAAACTCCATTATTCAATTTTGGATATTCCTATTTATAATTAACTTTCCTTTTCTTCCTTTCAAGTGTGGGAAGACCAAAGTGATTGTGGGTTATTCTCTTTCCACGGAGGAACACTAACCCCATGGGCGATGGGAATGATTTGCTAGGCATAATTATGACTACTGTAAATATCCAAAAAGGGTCGCCCATCAATTCATAGTGGTGCTCCGAGTTGGCAACAATGGTTGTGGCACTCAACTTGGAAGTTAGGAGAACAATGCATTTAGCAACCTCGATTGTTGTCTCGTGCTCCTACGCCCTTTTCTAATGACTAGCAAGCTTAGAGCCCATTTTTTTAAGGATGTCTCTGGGAACTCCGAACTACAATAATCATCATTTGGAGTTCTATGGCATCTGCTGAGAAGTCCTTTGCAAAAATGACGGGTTATTTGTTCACGATGTCTAGAGAAAAAATTATCAAGTGACGTCTTGCAGGACTTGCAAGAGCATTGGGCAGCAAAGCCAAGAATGCTTTGCATGTCAGGGGCCTCAACCACGATCCCAACTAACCACCCTCTTAGGCCCGCAATCATCGTTCCAACTGGCTGCACATCCTCCTAACAACCCACTTAGATCTTGCATCTTCTCGTATGAATCATAACATTTCACTTTCTAAATCACGGTCATTAAGGAGGTTTTCAAGATTGTATGCTAGGTTGATTTGCTAATGTTGATGAACCCTCCTCAACTCTCCTCATCAAACCACCATCCCAACTGGCCATAACCCCCCTCCCTCTTCCTCTCTCCCTCGACAACCCTTTTAGATCTATAAATCTTGTCCTATAAATCACAATAGTTCGCGTTCTAGATTATGACCAGAAAGGAGATTTTCAAGATTGTATGTCAAGTTGATTTCTAATATTGATGAATCCTCCTCGTCATCTAACTTTCTACATGACGGATTTTCCAATTAAGAAGGATGGCTAAGTGATCCTACTTACATTGGATCCAATGTGCAGGTGGTTTGACTAGGTGGTTTGGTCAATAGTAGGTCAAGAAGTATTGAATGGTGATGTCTTAGGGAAAACAAATAACTTCCGATTTTTTCAAATTTCGCAAGCATCTAGAATAATTAGTAAATTACAATTCTATTGTATCATAATTGGTGCATTAGTCTTTACATTATTAATGCTTTTGCTGGTTGACTCCATTATCATAAAACAATGTCAAAATTGATTTAGTTCCAAGATATACAATCTATGTTGTATCACCCTTTTCAACTCTACCGATAACATTTCATAAATATGTGAAAGGTTGGTCTTTTATTTTGGTGGTCCTCTTGAGAGTAGACTTGGTGAGTTTGAGCTCCACATAGCACTAAAAGTTATAATGCTAAGTTGGTTAATTGTTTCGACAACTTTTCTTATTATTCTTTCAAATTTAAAATCGAATATGAGCTTGGTGCTCTTTCAAATTCAAGCCAAATTAAGTTTATTTTGCATATAAATCTAGCCTTGGTGCTAGGTTGAAGAAATAGAAATTTGTCCATTTTTTAGATAAGATTTTGGATGCTAATCCTAATGCATCAGGCAACTCTCTCACCTCTTGATCTCCTCAGTGGCTACTTCCTTTAAGCTCATTTAGTTTATTAGAGGCTAAACATAGCTATTATATATGAATTAAGTCTTACTAAGTGTCCATTTGGACACCCTCTAAATTTTCAATTCCATAAAGATTATATATTTCAAAGGATTTATTTTCTACATAAAAAATTTTTCCTAATTTTTTTTTCCAAGTGGTTGATTGACACCACTTCATAAGAGGAATTATCATTGGAATTTAACTTGCATGCAAACCCAATTCCTATGGGCCCTATACCATCTTTTGAGGGATTATCAAAGGCTTGCTGATAAATTGGCTCACAGAACTCCTCTCCTCGTCACCTACAAGACCACAACCAAAGAAATAAAGGCTAAGTGGCATCTTGGAGGTTCTTCAATGCTCAACTTGGACTCTTTGTAGAAGAAGCTCCTTATTGGAGTGGAGAAAAAGAACAACAACAGAGAAGATCTGAGAATAAGATTGTTCTCTTATTTTTTTACTCAAGCAATATATTTGTAGGTATTTCTCCATATTGAGTTTGGATTTAACTTTCAAATTTCTTATGATCAACAATTGGAGGAATTTTTGATGAAAAAAAGGTGTTTTTTTTTTTGTTCTTTAAATTTTCTTTGGGAATATCCACTTTTAAAGGAGATTTTGTCGAAGTGACGTGTTCTTAGGAGTTTGGTAGGACCTCATTATAAAATGGACTTGTGGTAATATGCTTGGAGAGATCTTCTCAGTATTCTCTCAATGAGATTGGTTGCTTATGAGGTGATGTTGTGTGCCATGTGGTAAAGTATTGATGAGATATTTTATGAGGAAGATATTAGGGAAGTATTTTGAAAGGTGGCTTCTAGTAAAGTATTCTCTGAAGTAGATGATGGGTGGGCACTCTTCAAAGTAGGTTGATAACGAGATATCCAAAGGAAATACATGCTGGCAAAGTATCTAAATAGGATACAACAAGTATCTCATTAAGCTAGTGTGAGAGCCTAACACAATACCTACTAGCAGTGTAGGTTGATCACGTATCTAGATGAAATACTTGTTAGTAAAGTACCTTAGAAAGATACTTATTAATTAGGTAGCCCTAAGGAAATAGCTTGATGAAATGCCTATTGGCGAAGTACTCTCGAGTTAAGGGAGGGGAAGCTGAACCCAAAATTGCAACTCAAAACCAAGATGAGCATATAGGCTAAACAACCCCCAACAACTTCTTTTTTGGATCTAGAGTTGCAAGAATTTAGTAGGTGGGTTACCTCCATACTCAAAACGTTTTTTAAAATGGGGCATATAGCGGCTTGATTGTAGACTAGAGTGGCTCTCTTCTAGAATAAATTGGCATTTTGCCTACATATTACTTAATTTCTCTTATCATCAAATGTTGTAACTTTGGTATTGAGGTGGCCTTGGCTTTAGTCTACAGGTCCTATTCTTGTAAGAAACAATATTTAATTCTAGCATATGTCCTTTATCAAGGGGAAGGGGGAAGGAGATCCTTGGCTTGCTGATGGAGACTTTTATATCATGCTTATCATTATCACCTTATCTATGTATTACTTAATTTTTCTTATCATTTGAGGTAGCCTTGACTTCAGTCTATGAGTCATGTTCTTATGAGAAATAATAATAGTTCTAGTATGTGTTTTTTATCAAGGGGAAGAGGGATGGGAACATCCTTGGATCGTCGATGCTTACAATTGTTGAGTGCTCCTCTGGCCATTACTTGGCTTATAAAGTTGAGTAGTTCAATTTGATGGAGACCCTATTCCCAGTTTTGAGATTTGTCCCTTATCAAGAACAAGGAGGTGGGAGCTCCACTAGATTATTGATAGGGTTTTGATGCAACGAGGAAGCACAATGGTTGAGAAAAAACTACCATATTGTATTTTATGTTGGGGCTTTGAATCCACAACAAGAATAAGAGGAATAATCTTATAGCATTGGGTTTTGTTAATGAGAAAGTTGTACTTCTTATTGACAGTTTTTGCATTGTATAGCTCTTAGAATGACTTTAAATACTAATAGGAATATCCTAAAATAAGAATCAAACTCTTATACCAAGTAGATTCCATATTCTAAATAAAAATTTCTATATCCTATTTTATCGTACACTAAGACTAATACATTGGTATTTAGAATTCAACCTTAGTTTACAATAACCTAATGGCTAGATAAAATAAATAACAAAATTTTAAGATCCAAATTTTTTCATAGTAAATGATCATTTGTCTGATTTGAATGAATATTCTATGAAATATACTTTCCAACTACAACTAGTATGATCTTGGTGAGTCCAATTTTGAGTTTGAATTTCATTTTGATTCCCACTCTATTTTTGTAATAGAAAGTTGTAATTTCTTACATCAAATCCTCTTTGTAAAGATTTATCCGTGAGGCAAAATTTGAATTTTTTAAAGTTGCTGAATCTTATTTTTGAAACATATAAAACTTACCACTCGATTAAGAATGATTGAACAAAGCTTCAATTCTTCAGACTTGGTAAATATCGATGCCACCAACTTGGACACTTTGATTTCAATAGGTAAGTCATCATGCTTAATATTTTGATTAAAAAATAATTTTGTTGATTATAAATTTATGATTCACAATGTTGCCTCAAAAATAATTTTCATATTCTGGTATAGATAAAATAGTTAGAATATACCATTAAAAAATTTGAATTTTCAAAAGGGATTGTTTTAGTTGAAACCACTTAATCATCATATTTGATGGTCACATCCAAGGAAGATAGAAAAGTATCATTACAAGAAGACTTCTCTAGATTGTTATTAACCCTATGGTTCTCTCGAAGGTTAACAATTTCTTATAATTTCTCCTTAATAGTATGATTCTCACGAACAATTTTAGCTAAATTTAATGAAAATTTCTTTGAGTGATCTTCAACAAGGGGAAATCTACTCTGAATCTCATCATCTTCTTGTATAAAATTAATTGTTGTAGACAAGTATGGATTAATAAAATTAGAAATCTCCTCAGAATCATTAATAGTATGGCAAACTTGTAAAGAAGCTCTAAAAAATTGCACACCTTCTCAATTTGTTAGAAGCTAGAGAATTTTACCTAATATTTAATTTCATGTTTCAATTTGTGCATACCTCCCATAAAACCACTTGAAGGAATTTTATTCAAAAAAGGGTCACATATTGAAGCAAGTTCAAACTTTTTGACGATATTCTTTTGCACATAATATTAACTATTACTCCTAATTATATTATATTGTATAGTCATTCCAACTGATGGTCAATCTAATATTTCTCATTTTTTGAATTTCATAAAAATAAAAACACAAGACAATCTTCAAAAACTAGGTATTCAATCTTAGAGACAATATAATAGGATTTTTATTTTCCTCAAAGATGTTATATGGACTTATTCAACTATCCATTCTTTTGGTAGGTAAAGAAATAACTTGCAAACAACTATATTTCTAACCATTGAAATTGTTTGCTAGATTTAAATAAATGATGACTAGACTAACTAGCTGGTGTTCCTAAAAACTATCATGAATAACAAGGTAATGGTTGAAATTGAGGCTTGGATCATGCATAGTCTTCCCTTGTCAAACAATCTTTGGCAATATTTTGAGGTGCCCAGCTCTATTCCAAGCCTTCAAACTCTCTTGGTTTTATTTTAAAATATTTAATTTCAAATCTCAACTTTGAGAGGAAAAATTCAAACTATTTCAATTGAGTTCCAAGTTAACTAATTTAGGAGAGAAATTTGTAGTGAGCATACTTATATTCTTGATTTTTGTAAACTCTCCTAGATCTTGAGAGAAGATTATGAATAACTCTTAATATGTGGAGTGATGCTTATTTGAATTGAACAAGAAATTATAAGAGCGTGGTTTCATTACTACCATGTTCAACCAAGCATTGCTCAAGAAGTGATCGTGGAAATTTTATCATAATAAAGACAAACCATGGAGATGGATGATTTTGGGTAATTATTACAAAGATAAACTCTCATATTTATAGAATCTTAGAGAATCACATATGTATTCTATGTTTTGGAGAGGAGTACAACATGTTAAATGAACTTGAATTGATGAAAACTATTATCAAAATCAAGAATCTCATATTAAATTATCAAAAAAATTTAGTGAAAGCATACTTGCATCTATATAAACAATTGTGATTCTAGAGTCTTTCGATTCTTGATCTTCCAAATCAATATATATTATTTCTCTAAGAAGATTATCTCTCTCTTTTCTAGTAATAAAATATCAGAAAAGAATTATACGTATGACTTACGGACCATAACCTCTTATAAATAACTTGTATCTTATTTCTATTTTAGACCATCATAAAATAAAAATTATACTTTTGGATCTCTACACATTAAAAGCGCTCATACTTTATGAGATGGTTTAAAGATCAAAATTTTAAACTTTATTAGATCACTTCAAATAAGCTTAACTTTATGATAGCCTATATATATATATATATATATATATATATATATGTCCGCCTATTAGAATAAATCCAACACAACATACTAGAGAAGAATTCACAATCAATATCAATTATGAATTTGGAGATGCAAATATAATCAATTTCTGAAAAGACAAATTGATTAATGGCTTGAGTGAAGAGATACTATTTTCTGAAACCTATAGCTATGCAAAGAATCCCTTGATTAGTGTTGTAAAAGTTCATTAGTGAAGTACTATAATCAAAAGAAGAGCTCTGATTGCTATTAGAGATCTAAAGATAGAAATCAAAAATCTAGTACCATTTGCCTAGCTATAACAAAGGACAAACTGTTATGAAGATGGGATAAAGAGCTTTTTTGTTAGTTATGACTATAATTTCTAACTAACAGCGGTATACTACCATATTTTCCAATAGTATTTGGAAGCTTCCTTGCCTCCTAAAAATGAAAATTTTTCCTAGTTAGAATTTCAAAATAAAATCTTTACAATTGTGAATTTAATGATATTCCACATTCTTGTTTTTTTGTAAATCTACCTCTAAACCCACTCACCACTTTTGTGACTATCCCTTCATAAGGTAGATGTGGATGCTTATCATACTAAAACTGAAATTTCCTCCCCTCCTTCAGATATTACTAATATGTGGATAGCTTGGAGAGTAACAATAATAGGCAATAGGTTGATACTGGGCCTATTGTTAGTAGCTTTATTGTGGGTTCTTCATTTGGATGGAAAGAAATAAATATATTTTTCAGAATAAAACTGCAAATATTTAGATTGTGATACAATCTATCCTCTCCATGCTTAAGAGTTGGCATTTGGCCTATTTTAGAAAATAGAAACTGATTTTAACATGGGAATTGGCGAAACTAGGAATATTGTGATAATTATTCCACTTCTTTAAGCAGAGAAACCAAAACCAAAGAGAAGTAGATTTGATGCTGCAAGTCACACTTATTAACCGATCCACATTTATGCTACTATGAAAACATGTTTTGAAGTTTGGTTTTTTGTTTTTTGTTTTCAATGTAGCTTGGGTTATTGGGATCTTTTTTCATAATTAATACAAATTGTTTCAGTTATATCTTTATTCTTCACTATTGTATCGCTATTAATAGTAAATCTCAATTATTAAAAAATTATTGCTTTATTAAACAAATAGTTGAATAAGAAGTCCAAAAATTAGGAAATTAAGGGTTATGAAATCAATGAGGTTTGACATCCAATCATATAAAAGTGACAGTCTACTTTGCACTATAACTCTTTCAAAAATGGTCAAAAAGTATTGAAAATCTCAATATTTTTTTATGACGCAACAAAAATGTCGAAAAAAATACTATCAAAATTTTTTTGGCATTTTTAAAATGCCAAAAAACTTATTTCTGACGTTTGTTACGGCATTCAAAAATATCGGCAAAAAAACACATTCCTAATATTTTTAGAAAAAATGATAAAATTATTCTCAATATTTTTGACAAAAATACCATTAAAATACCAAAAATGTATCATTATTATAATAATCTAAGTGTTTGTACTGTAAACTTCAAAATTTCTGCCGTTTTCTTATAAAAAATCGGAAATGATTATTACTACAGCCACATTAACTACTACACGAAGCTTACAGAATACACAGAATCCAGCAAAGAGAACAAGAAATAAAAAGAAAGAAATGGACTTTTACATAATACCTAGAAAAAGCTTGAGCACTATGCTCATTAATTTATATAAGACCAAAATTGAGAGGTGCTTACCAATCATTTTTAAGCCCCAAGTTATGAGAAATTGATGTTGTTCAAATAAATGAGTTTTATTACAATATTCTACAAAAGCAGTTGAATCTTGTTACTTGTGTTGATCTTGCTCGCTTCCAAATGCTACCTCAAATATATGGTTGTAGTCATCTACAAAGTGGACTGCAAGTCACTTGCTTTACATTCTCAGAGAGCTCATCAAAACCTCGATGGTTAGCTGAAGGGAAGATAATGTCTTCACTTCTCCTAGTAGCAATAGTTTTGTCCTTTACCTGTTTTTGCAAGATAAACAATTGTCAGCAAAAAAAGACCAACAAAAGAATCAAGATCATTGAAGCTTTGTCAAAGCAAAAGCTTCAAAAGCTGGATTCACAATTCAATGGAGTTGAAATCTTCATAAGCTTTTGTAGAACTAAATCTTGGGATATTTCTAAAGGGTCTTCTGCATCTTTTCCTGTACAAAATTGTGAAATTGTATGTATGTTTCGTCAGTTTTTTATTACATTTTTAGCTCACTAAAACAACAAAAAATCACTGATATGTATCTAGGGCTATAACCATGCAGTTAGAAAAATTCAAAAAACACATAATTCTTTAGTTATATACTCCTATCAACTGTAAATTGGTGGTGCTTTAGCTTTTCCAATCCAACATCAACTGTGAGGTTATGAAAAACTCATCCTAGAGTTTCCCACTTAATCAGGCAAGTTGGGAACATCAATTACAACCTTTTCAACAAGTTTATAACTAGCCATTTTCTATCTGTCAAAAAAGAGTATATGAACTCTACTCCAACAAGGACATTGGACTCTCCTAATAAGGGTGGTTTGTCATACCAATTATGAGTGGTAGGTGCCACCACAACGAGATCATGCAACGAATCTCATGATTTCAGAGGCAATGGAGTACCTCCAACATATGTATTAAAAAATTTTACAACAGTCTATAAGAAAGATTATACCTTTTTTTACCCAACTAAACTCTATCACCAAACCGCAACAACGCTTCCATCTTTAGAGAGAATTTTCAAAAAAATACTATGAGAAACCACTACAAAAGATCACCAAAAATTAATAGAAAGATTCACACACGAAAGCCGACACTCTTTCTCTTTCTCTTCTCTCTATTTTCTCTATTTGTCTCTCTATATTTCTCTCTAGTTCAGCTTCAGTATTATACTACACCTAAATTCTATATATTACTAGAATATTTAGATATCCTTATTGAGTTTGAATTTTACTTTAATTACAACTCCTAATACTATATAATAAGTTTTCAAAATTAATCATAAGTCTGATCCAATTTTAAATTCTTACTTTTAACTTAAACTCTAATTTGAATTCGAAACATTCAAAACTCAACAGTATCCCGTTAACCTTTTTTAGATAGAATCTTCAAGAAGCATTTAAAATGAAATAACTTCCTCTTCATTCTGTTGTGCACAGCGAAGAACTGTCTAAACATACTTTTGCAGATCCAATCTTCTTTGTTCTTTCTAAGTCTTCTTCTTGCATAGAAGAACACATTTTTTGCAAAAACCAGGATTTGAGTAGTAGGCAAAATCATTTTGGTTTGGTTCTTCTCCACATTCTGACTGATAGAAATTTTTCTAGAATTTTATCAACTAATATGTCGATATAGAAAAATCTTCTTTTTTCTTCACCGCGAATTCTCACATCACTTTCTTAAAAATATATTAGAACACCATGGGATATTTTCAAATGAGTAATACTTACTAGTTCATTGTTCATGCAAACCCATTGACTCGAAAACCTAGCCTAGTTTAGAAACCTATTATTCTGAACACGAATCGGAACGGGAAATCTTCTGTCAACGTGATCTTTTTTATCTGACTAGCCCTAGTTCATAATGCCATCTATTGAAATTGAAACTTCTCACTTCGGCCTAGATTTACAATCATGCTCACAAGATCTGAATCAAGTTGCTATTCTATTATTCTCAAAAACAAAGCTACTGTTATAACCAAGGTTTTATGTTTCCGTCGATCCCGAATCGAAACCCTAATTTTGGTTTCGGTTTAGAATATACTATTTATCTTCACCAACGAGCAGAGCTCGAGCGCGGGCGGGAGCTCGTCGGGCGAGCGCGAGCAGGCGGGAGCTCTTCGGTCTCGCGCGCGGGGGCGGGAGCTCTCCGAGCTTGCGCATGGGGGCAGGAGCTCGCAGAGCTCGCGCGCGGGGGTCGGGAGCTCGTGTCCTAGCCCAAGGGCCCCGCGCGCTTGCTAACATGCCGCTGCTCCCTCGCCTATCTCACGCCCTCACCGACTTGACCCCTACTCCTGCAAGCTGAGACCAGTCTTGCACCGGGGCTAGCGCTGTCACCAATCTGGTTCTGACGCTCTTGTCGGTTTCTGTCAGATACTGTTCACGTATATAATATTATTCACGTAACTGTTCATTATTTTTAAAAATTTTTAAACATATTATTTTTTTAATTTGAAGTTAAAAAATAATTGAAATAAAGTTAAATTTTAGTCAAAATATAATTAATAAAAAAAATATTTTGGTTGAAACTGAAATAAAAATGATTTTAATCGAAATACGTTAATTTCTTTGTTCACGTGCATGCGTGCATGACCATTCTACTGAAAGTAAAGCCAAAAACAATTTGTGTCGGTTTTACTCCATGTGAATCGCTGTCACGAGATTGCGCAGAGCTAGTTGTTCTCGTATGTCTATAAATATTCATCTGGATTGTTCAGGTACTGAATTCATAATTTCACATCCATATGTTTTAAACTCAACTGATGATGATGATGATTAGTTGATTACATTATAATTAACAAAATAATAAGTCATGTATAGTAATAATAATTAAATTTATTTATGTTAATTTTTAATTTTTTAATCATATTCATATTATAAGCTCATATATTTTTTTATATAGTAATATATAAAAACAGTGGTTAACTATCAAAATTAATTTTAATTAATTAAAATAATATTAATATATTGTGATAAAATTAATTATAAATTCTTTCATAATTTTTAAATTTTTAAAAAAAAATTTCAAAATATTATTGTATTTTTAATTTAAAGTCAAAGTTCAGTCAAAATATAATTAAATTCTGGTTGGAAAAAAATCTTTCAGCCGAAACTGAAAATCAAAACGGTCGAAACATATCGATTTCATTGGATGCCAAAATCGAAACCAAAACTGATACTTAAAATCTTGGTTATAACATATTCAATTGAGGTCACCAACTAACCTCTAACATATCTTCCAAAATAAGAGGGAAATAATCAGAGTTATCAGATCTATTGATGGGAAGTGAAGGGTGAGCTCACGTCGCTCGAGATGCGCGGCGAGCAGCTCCTCCCGCGTTTGGGCAGTCATGCCGACGAATTGAGAGATCAGAAGAAAATTCTGCGTCGAGGGAGGGGGGAGAGGGGAGAAGCAGTAGGAGCAGGAGGAGCCGGCGGGGGTGGGTGGCGGGCGTGGCAGCGGGCAAACGGAGCAAGCGCGTGGGGGAGCCGGTCAAGATAGCAATGGTGGCTAGGGTTTCATGGGGAAGGAATTTATAGAATACGTCGGGTATTTCCCGGCGTTTTGGAGGCAATTTAGCAGCGTTTTCCTACTTTTGCGCCAAACATTCCGGCCTTTGTTCCAAAACGCCGACGAATTTCTGGTGTTTTTTGGTATTTTGAAGAAAATGTCGAAAGTTTTTCGACGTTTTATCTTTAAACTGTCAGAAGTTTCTCATATTATGAAAAATATTTAAAAAATTTCACCATTTTATCACAATTGTCAAAAAAAATTCAGTATTTACTTTTAAAATTTTAAAAATTATTGACTCAGCAATTTTTAGCATTTATTAATAAATATTGAAAAATATTAATATTTTTGTGATAGCCTTAGAAAAAATATCAGTAAAATTCTAAGGGTCAGCTTAGTTGGAGCTCAAGCTTAGGATCATTCCGGACTAACCGGTCTATCATCCAAATATCAAAAATTTGACCAAACTAATATTATTTTAATTAAATTAAATTATAAATAAAAAATGACTAAAATGCCCTCATCTCGCCCGACGAGCTGTCCGTGTGAGTTCACCGCCCGAGCTCGCCCAGCGAGCTCCCCGTGCGAGCTCCCTGCTCAAGCTTACCGTCCGAGCTGCATAACGAGCTCGCCAGCGCGCTGGACCTCGTCGGAGAAGACGAAGTCAGCAGTGACGAGGACGACTACCCATTTAAAAGAAAAGTTGAGGGCAAATTTGTTCAAAAAAATTCAAATCATCCGTTAGTTAGATCAGTAACTAAATAAGATTTACTTGACTGCATTATCGTTTTACACTTTATTTTTTTTTTTAATTTTTATTTTAACTTTGACTTTCAACCAAACGGGTTTTAAAATATTGTAGAGGTAGTTGTATGACTGTGTATTAGTTTCTATGCTTGAGTTTTGGTTTTCGGTGGTTGAAATTTTTATGGATGTATTTGTGGTGTTATTTTCCAAAAATCCTTCCAAACTCATCTCCTGACGTTTCAGCTGTACGCTACATCCGTGCTGCTTTTTATGGGGAAATTTTCAGATAGCTCCTCTAATTTTCAAAATTACCAATAACCTCTATTATTTCATTTTTTACATACATGTACCTATTTATTTTTTAATATAATTAATTATAGAAGGAGCTCTATATTAGTTATAAGTAATATTTATTTTTATTTATTTATTTTTATTATATCATATAATTATTTATATGTATTTAACTATTTATGAAACTTTGTATTCATTATTAGTAATGTCGTTTCATAATATTTTTTATACTTTTTCCTTTTTATTGTTTATATATTGTAAAATATCAGTCTGGAGTGTAGAGTTATCAGTCATTTTGAAAATCGTAGAGGGCGTCCCAAAATTTTGAAAATTTGACAGGGCTTATTGGTAATTTTCCCTCTGGAATAGTGTTTTTTTTCTCTGGACTCCGGGGCCCTTTATTTCTAATCGACTGCACATGTTTATTGCAAACAGTAGCATTTATGTGTTTTTGCTAGTAAAATAGAATAATTAGCGTGGCTATTTTTGCTGCTTAATTAATAACCGAAGTCTCATGGACTTCGTTTTTCCACGAGTACAATGCATGATACAAGTTATATATCTTAACTTACGCTATGCTTATCATTCTCAAAGACCAAGCCAGAAGGGAACACCAGACTCTGGAATCCATGACTGTCCCTGTAGGAATCTATTGACAGTAAAGGGCTGCAGTTCGCCGGCGTCATCGAGCACATGAAAACCCGGCCAACGCACCCTCCGACCAGTTCTTGCACCCTCCCCCGTGTTCATGTACTCTCCATAGTACAGCGTATCAAGGGCATAGTTCCCACTCCACCGCGCCCAACCTTCGGGTTGTATCATCCCATCCATCTCCGTCTTCATAAACACAGTCCGCGAGTACTTCTTCCATGGACGTCCGAGGTAGGTCTCGAACGAGCTCTTCACTCCCTGGAAGTCCCCAGCGGGCAAGACCCGGGACCCTTGCACCGTGATACCCGTGTTCTGGTTCACATCGTCCCTTCCTTGTGCGGTGATCATGTTGGCCTGGTGAGTCATGGGCCTCCTCACATAGATGTTGCAGTTCTGCAAGATCACCGCCGCGTTGCCGAAGATGAAGTCTATCGTGCCGTAGATGTCGCAGTCTCTGTAGAATTGCCTCTGTGAATGCGCGAAAAGAGTGTCTTGGTAGCCTTTGAAACTGCAACGGTAGAAGACGGAACGGTCCGATGCTGACACCAGGGCTACTGCTTGATGCTTCTCCGGCCCTGCTGTGTTCTCAAAACTCATGTCTCTTGCCCAGAAACCATCACCAGATACACCTGGAGCAATGCGAAGCTTACACAATTATAATTTTCTTCTAAGATTCGTATTAAGATTATACTAGTCAACTGTAGAGGAAGCTAAACAAACTGAAAGTGGCGGAGCTGAAGGTGGTGAAGCCACCAGTAACGCTCCGTCTACCAGTGACGACAGTCTGGCCGATGCCGTCGCCAACGAGCATTATGTTTCTGGTGTTGATATCTATATTGACGTTCTCCGCGTAGACGCCAGATTTGACGTAGATCACTCTTCTTGCGTCAGCTTTGTGCCACCAATTTCCGAGTGCTATGATTGCCCCAGATATGGTGCTGTAGTCGCCGGAGCCGTCCTGGGCGACCACCAAGTCGGCCTTGTCATTGTAGGCGTTCCATGTCTCCAAAAACCTGGTTTCATCGATCTGGTAATTCTTCAGCTCTGCAGAGACCATACAGGTCGTTTTTGCATATGAACCCCTTGGAGGTGAGAAATTATTATCACAAAAGGTAACCATATAAATTTGGGTTGATTAGAGTACTCGTGAAGGCCTTCATTTTATATCGCTCCACTCGGTATATCATAGAAAGTAAATTATACTACAGTTTGATTAGCTAATTATGATAGAGAAGCACGTCGTAAAAGCTTTTTAGATGTTGGGATTACTTCCTTCAAAAATTTTAAACTTGGCAGACCGAAATCTATTGCGACAAATCTCTAATGAATGAATGCACCAAGGCTGTGCTTATAAAGGAAAAAGAAAAAAGAAAAAGAAAACATGGCTTCTTGGGTGGAAGGGGTGTGTACAGTCACCGAGATAATCCATCGATCAAGGACTTTGAGCGAGGGCAAATTTGTAGATGTCTAGGTTGGTTTAACATGAGTGGGCTACGTCATTACGTCATTAACCATAGCTGAAGATGATCCACATGAAATCAGGAGTCATTTTTCAATTTGAACATCTAAGGGTCTAATATCAAATTAACACTCACCGTCACCACTGGAACGAGCCACGACCGCATGCAGGGCGAGAGCCCGGCGCAGCGACGCCTGGACACGACGTTCTATTCTTCCAAGGGACGCGTTCTGTTCCCGCAACCCCTCCAAGCAAGTCTCATGACTCGTCACTGCGGCGCTGAGCCATGTAAGTGCATCCAAACTCTCGTCGTATTCCTTATCCCCTGCCGCCGCCGTCAGCCGCCGCAGCCGGCAGTCGCTTTCCTCGTACAGCCGCACGCAATCCGCCCACGCCGCACCTTTCTCCTCCTGCGCCACTGTGGCAAAGGCCCTGGCGCGAGCGATCGCGCTGCGAGCTAGCCTGACGGCGGCTGCAGTGGCGGAGTCTTCTTGGTTGGTGCCGATGCGGAGGGGCGTGGAGCGTTGGATTGTGAGGAGGACGAGGAGGAGAATGAGAGTTGGCATGGTGGATGGGATGAGGATGGATTGAGAACAAAGGAGGAATGGATGGATGGTGTGATAGTGGAGGAAGAAGAAGGCGGTATTTGGGCAACAAGTGGCTATGGAGAGGGCTAATACGTGTTGGGGTGTTGCTTTTGTTTGCGGAAGCCGGGGCGTTTCCCAAATCTTTGTCATTTCTGAGTAATAACTTCTGTCAAAAAAAATAGAAGTTATTTTTCTTCCTCTACAGTACAACTTAAAGCCCGGGTCAGGTGTTCCACGAGGAACCCAAACCACCGTAACATTGCAAAATTTATATAATTAAGACATAAAAAATGTGATAAAATTTGAATTGATTATATATAGCAAAAACCTCTAGTGTTTGTGTATATATATAACGACAATTTTCATCCTATTTTCAACCCTTTGTGAACTTCTCAATCCCCACATCGCAGCTTGTGCATCAGACACCAAATCCATCAACAGATCTGCACGTCTCCCAACCCTCGCTAGATCATTGAAAAATTTGCGCACCTTTCAACGCTCGCCGGCCCGAGCTAGAATCCTCGCTTGAATTGCATGAGTCAGCGGCCCACCTTCGACCTTCGTTCGCCCGAGTCCCGTACCCCGCTTGACCTCAGCATATACACTCGCCCCCATTCGTCTCCTGCTCACCTTAGCCTTGCATGCGAATCAATATCAGAGCAAGGAGTCAGGATCAACGTCTCTTACGTTGCCTCTTCTCACTCCAAAGCACGTCTGTCGCAGACACCATATCCATTTCGGTATGTTTTTTTATCTTCCCTAATTCTTGACTTGTTGAGTTTGAAGTGGAGTTCTTACTTTTGTTGAATATCACATTAAATGTAGAGGAACTTTTCATGTTAGTTATTCCCATGAAACGGAAGTTATGGATCAGCTGCTGTAGAAATTAGGTTTCAGATTAAGATGAAAATTAGTCAATTTAAAAGTGAAAGAAGAAGAAGTTTAAACAAAGTTTAGACGCAGAATTTATCGAGTTTTGCAGCATGTCAACAAGATTCGAAGAATTTATTTTGGATGGTATCTCGCAGCATAAATGAAGAAATGCCACAAAACACACTTAAAATAAAAATAAATAAAAACTCCTTATAAGTTCAAAAAATATAAAAAATCTCTGAAACTATAAAAAATTAGTAAAATCTCCTAAAAGTATAGAAATAAAAAAAATGAAAATATAGAAAATAACAACAACTCCTGAAAAATATAAAAATTATAAAAATCATAAAAGTTGAAAAATCGCAGAAAATTTTTTGAAACCCTGAAAATATAAAAATATATAACATCACAAACTCTGAAAGTTTATAAAATTGTAGGAAAAATCCCTAAATGTTCAAAAATTACAAAAAAAAGCTTTAAAAGTTAAGAAAATTACGAGAAAAATCCCTGAAAGTTTAGAAAACCACAATAAACCATCCAAAAGTTCAAAATATCACAAAAACCCCAAGAATTTTAGAAAATTATAAAAAATTTTAAAAGTATAGAAAATCACAAAAAAAAAATTAAAAGGTCATAAAATCACAAAGAATCCTAAAAGTTTAAAATATTACAAAAAATCTTGAAACTTCAGAAAATCACAAAAAATTCCCAAAAATTTAAAAAATTGGAGAAAAACCCAAAAGTTCTCAACTTTTCTGAAGTTTCAGAGGTTTTTTGTGATATTTTATACTTTGAAAGGTTTTTGTAATTTTATAAACTTTTAGGAGATTTTCAATGATTTTTGCACTTGTAGGGGTTTTCATAATTGTCTGAAGTTTTAGAAATTTTTTGTGACATTTTGAATTTTCAAGAAGATTTTTGTAATTTTCTATATTTTCTAGATTTTTCTATGATTTTCTAAACTTTAAATTATTTTTCTGTGACTTTTTAAACTTTTAAAAAAAATTTGCGATTTTTTGAACTATCAAGTTTTTTGTGATTTTATAAATTTTTAGGGATCTTATGATTTTCTGTACTTTTAAAAAAATTTCTGCTATTTTTCAAACCTTTACGAATTTTTTAAAGAATATTTTTTATATTTTTAGGATTTTTTTATGATTTTGTATAGCTTGAATATTTACATGTTTATTTTGCTGTAATTTTTAGAAGTTTCAAGAGTTTTTCGTATGATTTTCGTTATTTTTAGAGGGTTTTGCAATATTTTACACCTTTAAAGATTTTTTTTGTATTTTTAAAATTTTCAGTATTTTTGTGATGTTTTGTATTTTCGGAATATTTTATAATTTATATTTTTAGAGGGTTTTATGATTTTTTTTACTTTTCAAAATTTTTCTTTAAATTTATGATATTTCAAGAAATTTTTTGTCAGTTTCTATATTTTCAAAGATTTTTTTTTCAAATATTTTGCATTTTCAGAAGTTTTTTATAATTTTTTAAATTTTTTATTATCTTTGTAGCTATTTGTTAACTTTCAGACGGTTTTTATAAAAAAATAAGTTTGATATAGATGTATAGGAAATTAGATTAGGCTATCTAACATATTTTTATGTATATAACTTACTTAAATACAATAATTTCGTTAAAAAATAAGTTGAAAAAATTTAGTTGGGTATAACAACTCGAAAAATTTAATTTTGTAAAAAAAAATCGAATCTACATATTCTAGTCATTTAAATTATAAAGAAAATTTTGAAATAAAAAAATTTAAGTGAAAGTTGGTTTGAGATCATCAGTGTCAAATTCGCGAACGAGTCCTACGTGGTAATTCTCTCATTGGGAAAGAAACCATGTCCATCCCGAGATTCACATAAGTTTTCTCAAAGTTGTCGCTCCGAAATGAAATTATGACGGAATACTGGATTTGGACCTATCACATTGCTCGATATGTTCCGCTGGCTACAAATATTTCAATTCATGCCCTTGTTGGGTTCGTATGGTTAAACAGGGGCCACCACCGCCATTATTATTCTTAGAAAATAATTAACTACATTGTAAAGACCTTAGAAATATAATTAAGAGTAGTAGTTAACATTATGTTGATCCACCATATGAAAATACAAGTATTGTAAATATATCTTGATTTCCATGTTTACAAGATTGGTTGTCCTGTGATTTGACCAACTAAGAAAAAATAACTTAAAATGGTTATGTTTCAGATCGTTAAGAGTTGTTCGCCAATTTAAACCAACAATACGATTGAATAGAAACTATTTTTAAACTTTTTAAGAAAAAAGGATAATAATAATATTAAAAAAATGAGTAGATTTATAACTGAGCTTTGTTTCTTGTCAAAAATAACTTAAATGTTTACATCCCTAACTTGATCTTAGCCTCTGAGTTTTCTAAAATCCTATTATAGAGTCTTCAATTTTAAAGCTATATTGAGCCTCAAATTCATTAAAAATAGGGGTAATATCACCCATTAAGAATTGTGTGATCATATCTCTAATTTCAAATCCAACCAAACACCGGAATTGAGGGAATTGACGGAATTCGTTGATTTCAATTTACATCCAAACAACCGAATTCACGGAATTGACTGAATTGACAATTCCTTTTCTTCACTCAAAAAGTACATCCAAACACCGAAATTATCCAATTCGGCCAATTCCCTCAATTTTCCGTAATTGACCGAATTGATAATTCCCTCAATTCCAAAACCCAGAATTATCCAAACGGCCCCTTAATGTTTACATCCCTAACTTGATCTTAGCCTATGAGTTTTCTAAAATCCTATTATAGTCTTCAATTTTAAAGCTATATTGAGCCTCAAATTCACTAGCTTGATGAATTTTTTTTTTTCTCCACTTTTTCGTAAAATTTCTGTTAGGTGAAATTCATGAGTAATTTCAATGATTTGGAACCGGACTTGCTTGGTTTGAGTAAAAAATTGTAAAGAGGGTAGTTTCACAAATAAAACAAAAATCTCAGTGAAGTTGAAAATTCTCAAATTAAGGAGTTAAAGCTCATGAGTAGGCGTCATTTGATGCTACATCACGTAAAAGTCCGGTGTGCTCTTCTCTCACACTGTCTTTTACTTGCTTTGTTGGGCATGAACGCACGTTTAATGTGCTTGAGCTTTCTTCTTCGCAGTTGAGTATTGATTATGGTTTTGTGTGGATTTGTTATTTACAAAATCCTTCGAAAACCTAACTCAATCACCGTTTTTGTGTAGATGATCCGAAGAAGGATTTTGACGAAGCGATCGATGGATAAGTTGGCGGAGATTTATGTTGAGAGCTTAAGTAAGCTATCGAACCTGATGATCTAGGGCATTAAAATCGGCCCTACTTAGCATATCGAACCAGTTGCGAAGGTTCTGGACATACAAATGATAGAAATCTTGAATATCACGTGGAAATTCTCAAGGCATGGGTCATGTTGGAGGCTCTCGAGATTTCCAAGAGGATGGACATTAACCTAGTTTTCCTAATACAGAATCTGGCTGGGAAATAAGAAATCTCCGACCATATGATCGGATCTGACGACTCCAGAAGAAGGTGGATGCTCGTTGCTGTGATTTGGTGGTCTGAAAGGGAGTTCGGTGCCCATCTCGTCGGAGCTTAAATTCGGCAATCGCTCATGCTTCTAGAGTTGGGATACTGTGATAGAATTGGGTCCTTAACTTGCTCGAGATGAGATCTGACAACAACACAAAGAAGCTCGAGAAGCTCAAGCCTTGGGCTCCATGGATCTGGTCCTCTGGTGATTGGAATCAAAGTTGTTCGAGCGTGGGACATCAATCCGAACTCCCATGATTGGCGCCAATTAATTATACGTATTTACGATAAAAAAAAAAGCCAAATGCACTTGCTCCGTTAGATAACTGGAGCCATACAATCTTCGAAAAGCCTTCTGACATCGAAGCTGGCCTATGCTTTGGGTCCCATACCAAACAACACACGATAATGGCTGCAGGTTTTTTGTCCATTAGCTATTCCTCTGCGCCAAGACGTCCTCGTCTTCACCTCCTCATCTTCATGTTCTACACCCGTATCTCACTGAAGGACCACAAATGATTTTAACTTTTCCACAATTGAAAATTAGAATTTAAAAACAGCAAAAAAAAAAAAATGTTGTTAATGAAAATTGTTATAGCTGATTGGATATAATTTTTCCATAATTAAGTTCCAATGAGAAGTTAAAACATGGGATTTCTCCATCAAAATTCCTTAATCGCGCTCCAAAGCTCTTTCTTATTATTGTCGTAATTCGTCTCGAAACTTCCAATTTCCAAATATGTCATGCCATTCTCCGGTAGTCATCTCGTCCTAGCATAATTAATGAGGTTAGGTTGAGCCCACCTCACCATTAATCCTAGGGCCAAGCTCAGGCCCGAGCTCAGTACATTTACAGATATCCTCGTATGTTGTTGGTCTAAACTTAGAGCTTCGACATAAAAAGCGGCAACTCTCTCTGCAGAGTATATTATCCTAAGAGAACTTTGGGCGGGATAGCGGCCTAAGAAAATCGGGCCAAATAATCGAAACCGGCCCGTCGTAGACCGGGCCTGGTCCGTAGAGGACCTAATCAAGAACTAATGAGTGAGATGAGCTTGCCCAATGAATGGCATTTACTCCGGGCAAAGAGAGTGGTTGATGCCCAGCTCCGCACGGCACCTCATTTTGATTTGCCCTTGGATTCTTGTGCCGCATTTGCAGTTACCAAATGCTGTCCCCATTCTTTTGTTTGCGTGGCTTCTTCTGGAGCTATCTCCTTTGTCATTAGCTCAAATGGGGCCGGGCCTTGTATCGGCCCGAGGTCCCAGCTTCCCTTCGCGTGGAATCCTTTAAAATAGTTTATTTGTAATTATCTTTCCTAAATAGTCGTATAAAACACAAAAAATTCGTGTCTCTTCCTACAAAAGTTAAATTTTATTTATATATCTTATTATTCATGATTTTTATTATTTTGTAAGTGCATGAGTAATTTTAACTTTTACACCAATAAATATTTACTATGTAAGCCATTTAAATTACACAGGATAATGCCATGTTCTTACAAATATTATATATCTTTATTTTAAAAATTAAAATATTTTCTTTTCTTCGGAAGAATATGACAAAAATAAATTTAAATGTAATATAAATAACTAATTTATATTTTTCATGGGATGCATATGAAATGTTTGTGACTAAACTCTAATGTAAAATATCGACTTTGCGAAGGAGATACACATATCACTCTAAAAGAGAGGTCCTCTGCAGAACTTCACATAGTACAAAAACAAAATTCACTTTCTTTCAAGGAGTATATTTACAATTTTACCATCTTATAGGGATACATATACAAGAAAACATCGAAAGACAATCAAAAGGCCGGCCCGGCCCGGCCCGGCCCGGCCCATATCGGCCATAGGCAGAACCTCGCAAAAGCCCTCGTTTTGTTGCTCCTTTGCCGCGAGGACATGGGTCACTCATTTGCGCCCATATTACACATCAAACCCTGATATTCTTCATATTTGAAAAGGTATCCCAGAAATCATTTTCCAAATAAAAGCTATATGATTAGATTCTTAGCAATTAGCTTTTAATGACTGAGTTCTTATCTTATCTGATACAAGATGATTTGGAAAATGACAATTCGACTCTGCTTCTTTATGATTCTCGAATAAAATTTGCCAACCAAAATCATAATCATCTTCCGCTGTCGGAAGAAACACGAGTTGGATTGATAATAAAAGTTTAGTAGAGATCATCGTCTTATTATAGATAACTAAAATCAAAATAAAATTATTCATTAAAATATAATTAAAGCTTTTGGGAGCTATAAAAATACGAAAACCATCCACTAAAAACACAATAATTTAAGAGTTGTACGCATGCTATTGTAAATATTTTACAAGGATTTTTGTTGTTGTTGCTTCTATCATTGGCTATTATCCTAATTCTTTTGTTAACAATAAATACGAATCAAATATTTTTGAAAATCTCAAAACATAAAAGCATATTTTTCAGATTAATAGGAGTAGAGCTTATAAGGCTCATTTGATAACGAGTCAAGATCAAAGTTAATAAATCATTTTTGTTAATTAGTTTTTTTATTAAAATTGACCCTACAATAATTTAAATTTTAAAAAATTAATTAAATTTTTATAATAATTGAATTTAATAATAGTGTAAAATAATTAATATTATTTTTTTTAATTAGAATTAGAAGGAGGGAGGTGACAACTGTATTTATTTATTTTATAAAATTGTAATTCGGATGACTTTGGACAAAAATTTTTCCATTTTTAAAAAAATAATAAGCAGCTTATATATACTCATTGAATAGTATTTTGACATGGGGAGATCCAAATATTATTAATATGCTTTAATTGTTTTTCGAATCACCTATAAAAACAGAATGAAAAAGAAAAGAGCATGTGAGAATGAAAAATTGGGAATTTGATTCTAATTCGCAATCTTTCTTCCTTATTTATAGAAGACAAGCATTGACTTCAATAGAAGATATTTTGTCAATCGTCAAGTAATTAGAGCTTTCTGACATGCAAAAAATATCTTTTTATCTTCGGCCTCGAGTTTCTTCTCTTATTATCAAGTAGAGTTTTTTGCCGTAAGGCTTCTTCTCCACCACAAGGCTTGTGAACCTTGGTTTTTGTTGGTTGACTTGATTTAGTGTATGATTCTAGTTCAAAAATATGATTTTGGTTCAAAGGACAAATTGAACAAAATTGAATTGAAACTCCATGACAGTTAATTCCTACATCAGTTGTTTGATTTTATTTTTTTCTCTTCGCCTATATCAATTGCTTGACTAGATTTTTCTCCTCTATCTTCACCCGCTACATGATTGTAGGTGGTGCCATTCTAAAGAACTAGAAATAAAAAACAAAGCAAAACTCACAAGTATATTCCAGACTTTTTATATAATAGGTTGAATTTTAAGTTAAATAAAAATATTTTAACATGAGAAATATTTTCTATATATATTTTTTGTGTGGGTACGTGTGTTTGAAAAAAAAATATATGACATTCAATTTTTTTACAGGAATATATAGATAATCAGATCATTTACTAAGGATGTACTGAAATTTTTTTTATATTTTCAGTTTGTAATATCCGATAAACAAATAAAAGACTTTCCAGGGGCTTGCACACAAACTACCCCAAGTACCAACTTCGAATTATAAAATCTTTTAACTCCTCCTCTGCAAATAAAACATTCTCCAACCATTTTACAGTCCAAAAGCAACCAAGTTTAACGAGAACATCACTCTCGAAGGATAAAATTCAACCTATAAAACCCTTCCCCTCCATCTCTGTCTCTCCAATTGAAGAAGAGGAAGAATAAGAAGAAGAGAAGAGATGTCAGTTCCATACCGAGACGCTCTCCTGAATCCTTCACCGCCGACGTCCACCAGCAAATGGGGCCCGTACTCCGGTGCCGGAGACTTTGGCACCAGCATGGTCATCATCCTCGTCGCCCTCTTCTTGAGCTTCATTCTGGCCCTCATCTTTGTCGCCCTCATCTGCCTCATCCTTTCCTCCCGCCGCCGTCACCCCTTGTCGTCTTCTTCCCCCGATGTTGAGAAGCAAGCCTCGCCGCCGAAGGAGCTAGTTCTCCTCCCGACTCTCTCCTTCTCTGCTGGCACCAAGCTGGCGGGGGCAGCATCGGAGTGCGCAGTCTGTCTGACGGAGTTCACGGACGGGGACAGTGTCCGGGTCCTCCCGGCCTGCAACCACGGGTTCCACGTAAGGTGCATCGAGGAGTGGCTCCTTTCGCAATCCTCCTGCCCCACTTGCCGCCGCAGCTGCCATGTGGCGGGGCCGCCGTCGCCAGAGAAGAGCGCCGCCGGCGGAGAAGTTTAGTGAGGGTTGGTAGTTTAATTTTTGTCGTCAGTTGGTGTTGATAAGATGTAGTATGTCAGATTTGTCTTGTTTATCAATCGATGTTCAGTTTTTTCGGCAATTGGCGGAATTCAAGGATGAATTGAATTGCCAGAACTCGTTTGGGAACATAATTAAGGTCACATAATCTGCCATACTTATGATAAATTTGTGGATCAACAGTCCAAATAAATAAAAAAAAATTTAGATGGATGATTCCCATCCATCTACATCTACGGTCCAAATGAATAAATAAATCCTAGCTCATGAATTCCTTCACCTCAAGGTTTTTATTTTGATAATGCTTAAGTTTTTTATTAGTAATCCTTAGAAATAAGGACTTTTTTGCTAAACTACTATTTTGCTATTGTGAAAATATTTCAAGCAATATGAGATTTGTAGGGGGTCTTTTATAACAATTTGTAAACCTTAGGTTATAAATACGTATACAAAATTTAAAAATATAAGATTAAACACAATCATATTATAAGAACTAAAAAACACAAGCAATTATTTATCATATATTTACAATAAATTTTCTTTTTTAAAATTCATTAACGATTCTATCATGATTGAATTTTTTATATTTACAAAAAATTATTGGGCACTTAAATATCCGAAAAAGATTCCATGATTTTATATACAAATATTCAGATATATTTATAGTGACACATATTGAAAATTTTGGTGTTGTTGATAAATTCAAAAAATTATATGTAACAATTAGTATACTTTAATAAATATAAGTAGAACAAATATTTATATTAAAAAATTAAATCATATTTTTGGATATTTCGATTCTTTTCATACTAAACACGTTTTTATGCATATTTGATTGTAACGGTTTTTATGTATTTTTCATTTTTTTAAGAGTTTATATATAAAATACTCTTGAAAAGTGGTGGGAGAAATACTTAATATCAATATGTGTGCTTATGTGGCATCGAGAATGTTATTTTTAAAAATATTTTTTTTGAGAATTATTTTTTGAGTTATTTTAGAATTATTAAGCTCGACTCGAGTTTGAGATGAGCTCACGTACTAGGGCTTGTGCTCGGCTTCGTCCGAACTCGACAGTTCGAGCTTAGCTCGATTCGACTTGGTTGCTTGGAGAAGAACTAGGAGTGGAGGAGACGGGGCGGAGCAGCTCGAGATAAAAAAAGCACAAAGAGACTTGCTTGTCACCGTTGGGTATCGCGGGGAAGGGGCGGAGAAGCGACCAAAACTCGGAAGAGAAAGGATGACAGCACGCGGGGGAGGGGTATAGGCGACGGCGGCGACAACGGCGTATAGAGCTGCGCACGACGGAGGGTGTCACAAGTGGCAGCAGCAATAAGGCCTGCATGGGAGCATGCTGGGGAAGATCAACCATCTCTGATCATGCCATCTAGCTATTATCGATATATATTATATATAAATAAATATATAAGTACATAAATTTAGTCGAGCTCTTGAGCTAGAATTGGACGGTCGCAGCTTGAATTTGGCTTATTAATGAAATGAACTAAAGAATTGAGCTGTAGATACTCGTGAGCCTTGAGTTGATACAGCTCTATTGGATGCAAACTTACCCTAATTTGCTTGCTCGCAACGATCGAGCTCCACATCATCAGTCGACCCAATCTACAAAGTAGCATCAGCACTTAAAATAAGAAATAGATCTGGAACATTTGTGCATAGATTGAAACTAGAAAGCAACAAAGAATGAAAGATACGAAGCCATGTTTCTTGGAGCTTATCTTATCATCGACATAGAGTAATAAATAAATGTTTTCATTATAAATTTAATTGGTATCATTGCAACAATAACTATTTGGAATCTTTCTCAATCTACAAACCGAAAATAAAATTAAGAATATATTTTTATAGTGCCGAAGATCTTTAAATAGAAAGAAATGTATGCAGACGAACGCGAGTGCCGTAAAAAATAGGAAAACAATGAATCCATAAAAAAAAAAAAGGAAAATATTACGAATAAAACATAATGAACGAACAACTTACAAGAGAAATTGAATAGCAAACAGAAAAAAGAAAAAAAAAAATAAATCATGTCCCTAGTTCTGCAAGATAAACTTCAGAGAAGTCTCAGCATGCTCTAGAAGAAGCAAAACTAGGGTTTTCTTTACGAGCAAAACAACAGCGCCGATGCCTAGGGATCTGCAGCAATGGCGCAACCTGCCTCTTTGCTCGATTCACCGACATAAAAACCAAGAAAAATAAGAAACAGTTAAAATATAATTTTACAACAAGATCACACGAGTTTCGACCAAAAGGAAACGGCAAAATTTAAAAATTTTAAATAAAATTAAGAAGATTGGAAAAATGGGTACTTGATCAAGAAAAGAAACAACAGAAATTAGACGATATCTTAGAGAAATTAACAACAAAAGATAATGAAAGAGTATGATCAAAATAAATGGAATCCAAAAATTCGAAGTAAAATTCTGAAAAATGGCGAGAAGAGCAATGCCTCTCGGAGGCGAACGGAGCAGAGCGCAGGTGGTAGTGGGATGGACGACCACAGAAGATTCGAGATTAGACATCTGACTCAGTAGTAGCGAAAGGACAAAAATGACCCCAGGATTCACCCTGGATTGGGCCGTAAAAAAATGTTGGACTGGGTTTTTCTTTATCAGGATCCAGTTGTGGCGCCGGAGAAGTTGAGGCTGCATGCCACCATTTAGACCATGGATACTCAGATATGTGGTCTAGATGGGCTGAGGAACCTTCAGTTTTACAGAGTTCATCCACTCAACTGAACGATAGTCTACGACTTAGATGGTGTTATGCAGTCTGGACGAGCTAGATCAGGTGGCCTTCGATATGAACGATGTCGTCGACGAGATCTTGACTGAACACCGCCGGCAGAGACAGATCAGGGTACTGGCGTGGGTGCGCACTGCACTATCCAGTGTCAACCCCAAACGCCGTATGTTCAACCTCCATGTCTCCGACAGCATTAACCAGCTGAAGGCGAGACTCTGTGACCTCGCCAACATGAGGAACGCTTTCGACATACGCCTGTCGACCGAAAGATCTCCAATAAGAGAAGACGCGGCACTTCAAACCAGTTTCTCTGGTGTTCCCACTCTTTACGGCAGGGAAAGAGATGTTGCTCTAGTCCTACACGCACTTCAGACAGAAGATTATAACTCGGCCAAGGCCAATGTTAATGTTGTTGTGGTGGTCGGCATTAAAGGCGTCGGCAAGACTGCCGTTGCTAATGAGGTCTTCAATCAGCCGAACCTCGACCGACAATTCGACTTGATGTGGGTTCATGCGCCTCAAGGCAATGATGCTCGGCTTGCCATCAAATCCATAATAGAGAATATCAAAGGTAACATATGCCAACTCCTGGAGTTGGAAATCATGCAGAGAGACCTGCGGAGGTTGCTCGAGCAAAAGAGGAGGTTCCTCCTTGTTTTGGATGGTCTGTTCGACCAGATCAAGCAGGACTACTCGGAAAAGCTCATGTTTAGCTCATGTTTCCACTCAAGCTTTGGCGCAAAACGAAGCAAAATCTTGATCACAACTCGCAGCAGCACTGTTGCAAAATTGATCCAGGATGTCATCTACGTTCACACGTTGAATACTTTGGCATCCGTCGATGATTGCTTGAGCCTGTTTGACGAATATGAATTTGGAGAAGTCAATCCAAGACACTATCCTGACCTGCTCGAGGTGGGCTTAAGGATTGTGGAGAACTGGGGGGGGCTGCCATCAGAGCTCAGGGACTCCGGTATGCGGCTACGCCTCTGGAAAGAGCAAAAAGCAATGGGAGTCTGTCGCAAGCAGGAAGATTGAAGAGTCCACCTGTGAGCGAAGCAACAGCGTGTCCCATGACTTGCCCGCAAACATGGTGCTTTGCATATTGCTCCATGTTCCTCTCTAATTTTCAGTTTGAGAAGGAGCAATAACAATTTTTCTCTTCGGGTGTGATTTGATCACATCAATTTAACATTTTAATCAAGAACTCTTTTACTCGACCACTTCCACCGTGTGATGCATATTCTCGCACTGGTCTTTAGTGCCCATGCCCAATGCATGTGTCCTCTCTCCGGCCTCAAGCCAGTCTCGCGCGAGAGGCCGAACCCTTTGGGCCTGCACTCATACCCTTGTTGGCCTCGCAACTGCGTCCTCTCATCAGTCTTTACCATGAGACTAACATGTGACTCAATTAAAGACACTAAATCATCCCAAAAGCTTAAGTTCATGGAATATGAGTCTTTTTCATTATATCTATTGGACTCTATTTATCTAATATCTAATGTGAGACTAATTCATCACACCTGATATTATAACACAGGATGTCTATCTTCCGCGAGACAAAACCAGGTAACTATGTCATGCATGACATCTATCTCAGAGAAGCGAAGAGGACCGCTGGCGAGAAATGCTGCAATCTGAATTATCAGCATGACTGTAAAAATATATCAAACAAGACTCGCCATGCTTCATTGCTTGGGTTGGTTAGCATCGAGTCCGTATATGCAGCAAAAGGCTTATACACTCTTCTGCTAGTCGTTGGTAGAGGGTGCCTCCCGACTTCCCTGACATGCTGCAGCGTCTGCGATTGCTAGACTTGAGCAACAGCGACTTCGAAAAACTGCCCGAGTCCATCGGTGATTTGAAGCACCTGAGGTATCTCGCACTACGAAACACAAGAATCAAGAAGCTGCCCAGATCAATTGGAAGCGTTCTCAACTTGCAAACGTTGTCCCTCAGAAACTGTTACGAGCTCATTGAACTGCCTACCTGACCTGTACTAAGGAGTTGCTCAATCTGCGCCATCTAGACCTGCATCTTGAAATGATTCAAGACCAAGTAAGATGAAGTCCATGACGCCAGAGATGCGGAAACTAATTGTTTTAAGGACATTATGCAGGTACATTGTGAGCCAAGAAGCCGGACGCGGGATAGGCGAGTTGGGGGATCTCAAAGAGCTTCATGGAGACCTTCGTATCCTAAATCTCGATGCCATTGCAAACTCCACTGAGGCCAGGAATGCGAACATTTGGAAGAAAGAGTATATCAAAACGTTAGAGCTACAACGGGGCAGTGATTCTCGAAATGCTGAAGCAGAGTTCATGGTGCTCGAGAATCTCCAACCTCATGCCAATCTTGAGGAGCTTAGAATAAGAGGCTATGGATTCCGCTTGTTTCCTATGTGGGTTACTGATCCTCAGTACTGGAATCTAGTTTCAGTGAGACTCTCCGACTGCAAGGGTTGTGACACACTCCCGCCACTCGAGCAGCTGGCCACTCAAGCAGCTGCCCTTGCTAAGCAACTCTTCCTCAGGCGCCTTGACAGGCTTAGGACAATTGACTGTATGTTCTGCAATCACAGACAAGGTCGTGGCTTTCGGTCTCTGACGAAGTTGCATCTCGAGGGATTGTTTAGCCTGGAGAAATGGAGCAGCGAGGAGCACTGCAAGCTTCCGTCTTTGCAGGAGCTTGTAATCAAGGACTGCCCCGGGTTGCGATGTCTGCCCCATTCTGTCACTTTTCTTAAAAAGCTAGTGGTGGACCAGTGCCCGGAGCTTCTCTCTGAGTCGTCAGGCAACTGGCTGCCGACAGGGCTTACCAGCCTTGACATCAAGGGCTGTAGAGGGCTAAGAGCGCTACCGTCGGCTTTAACAAAGTTGGGCAGCCTAGAAGACCTGGTGATCACCGACTGCGAAGAGCTCGTGTGTTTGCTGGAGCAGATGAGGTTCCTCACGTCTCTGGGATCTCCCGAGCTTACCAACCGCCCGAGGCTTTTGTCAGCAGCGGGCTCCCGCCTAGGCTCTAGCTCCCGAGCATCAACCGCTGCGTCGCTCTGCAGCGCCACTTGGACGAAAATGGTGGCCGGAAATGGGAGGAGATTGCTTGTATTCCATCAGTGTGGATTAATGAGAAACCCCTGAGGTCAAGCGCAAGCGGACATTGCTCTGTTGCATCTGGCAGCGGAAGCAAATAGCAATCCGAACCAAAGGGCGACCAACAACTGTGATTTTTATTTATTGTTCTAATTGTGTTGTTTCTTTCTGTTTCTCTTATTGTTGTAATTTTTCTTGATGCTCTCACAATCTTACTACTTGTGACTTCATGGCAAGACTGAAAAGCAACGAAGACGTTACATTTTTGTACCTTTTACTTGTTGTTTGCTTTTGAAATGTGATGTGTTTCTTCCTCGCTTGTCTCGTGCTTCAATTTCACGACTTGTCTATATAGCTTTATCGACGAACAAATGATGAACATTCACATGCAGGAAGGGTTAATAAAGCACTTCAAGCCTTCAGGGGATGAGAAATTCTAAATTTTTTCCAGGCTCTAACTCTCTTCTGATCCGAAATTCAGGAGAAATCTATTGTTCAACATGTCCGGCTAAACTTGAGTCTTATTTCTTCTATCTGAACATGTGCATCTCAGATAACTTCAGCAACCTGAAGAGGATAACAATTCTTCTAAGCCATCCAATAAAGCTATTGAACATTCACTGGCCCATGCTATAGACATCATTAAGCAATATACTAATGACTGCTTCATCATCCAAATGGTTGATTAACGGAATAGTCTTGTTTGACATTAGTCTTTTCTAAAGCTAATAGAGTAATAATAAGCAGAGGAAATTTCAGAGTGAGTGTCTGTTAGCATCCTGAAAAGGATAAGCCATGAAAAAAAGAAGGGAACGGAAGGCAAGTGAATGGAATTATTGTTGGAATAGTTATTTATGCAGAATCAGTTTATGTAATTATTACGATTTTGAGGCATATATAGGAATATAATTTATTATATATTGATAGGATTTTATATTTTATATTAGCATGCCTAATATATTTTTTCAAGAAATTCATTGGGTTTTCCCAAATTTAAAAAAACACCGCTGGTTTTGGTACCTACCCATAAGTCTTATTTTTTCATAAAAAATTTGCACTTTTAGAAATATAACCTTTTCAATTTTGAATTTACACATCCTCCCAAATTAATTTCAGTCATAAATTTTCAGTTTTATAGATAAACCCTTGGTTTTTTGAATTTACACGTCAGTCCAGCTTTTACAAGTTAAAATTTGATATTTTAAAATATACCCATCGGTTTTTGAATTCATTGACAAGTCCAAATTTTTCAAAACAAAATTCTACAATTTTACAAATACACCTCTACTTCTAAAATTTATATGTAATTCTCATTTTTCAAAGACTCTTAGGTCATGGTGGAACATACACCACACCATACCCCGCAATCTATGCCACATGCCCTAAGAGCATATCAAATCATAATTATTCATTTGAAATGAATTATTAATGTTTATTTATTTTAGAGCATGAGGATAATGGGATGCGGGTTATGGGTGTGATCGATATGTCATAAATTCTACCTTTTAAAGAATCTTTCAGCTTTGCACGCGTGCTTTCCCACCGGAGGATAACTTGGATGGACAAACTTGTGTCTTGTCCGCTACTAAAAAAAAGGCCCATTTTGCAATAAGTGTAGAAGAGAGGTGCTTATTTGTAAATTGTCCTCTAAATAAAATTATTTAAAAAATTTTCAAAAAAGGGAGTCGGAGGAATGCGGCTCTCATCTTCTGCGAGATGCGACAAAAATCTACCCTTCAGCGCCCTTTGATCAGATAGTCCTCATATCTCAGTGCCTAGGTATTCTTCTTTGAATTATTATGTCAATTTTCTATTGATGCCAAAAAAATCTTTGATTATTTACCTTTTTCTTTTTTCATTGCCGAAGTGGATGATTTTAGGTTTTTTTGTTGGTTTTTTCTTCTTTTTCTTGCAGTAGATATACCTTGGTAGTTTTTGGCCTTGACCCCATCATCCTTCTTTTAATCCATATTTCATACGCTGGTGTTGTATGTGATATATTTGATGACATTCTTCTGCCACCACGGTTCACATACCTGCTGATTTGGACTTTGATTCTTGATTTTGATGTCTTGGCCTAATGTTGTATTGAAAGTTTCTTTGATTTCAGAGACATCATGGAGACATAAAAATTATTGTATTGATTGCGGATATATGAAAAATTTCTTCAAACTATTAGGTGTTTGGATGGGTCATTAAAAAGATCTTTGTTCTGCAGAGGAGTCTTGAAGATTGTTTTTGTTTTCGAAATTTGAAATTTTTAAGAAGGTATAGGATTGAGGTTGTATTTTAGTGTGATATAGTCCATGCTTAATCGTAGCAACTCTTATTGTTGCAATTATAACAAGTATGCCATATTATTTATTTCAATTGCACCGTGTTACTTTTACAATTTGATTAAGATGAATTAGGTTTTGCTTTGGATCATTGATTTTCTCTAGATACATTTTCCTCACATTTATTGCTGAGAAGATTGTAACAGCCTTACCTTTTCTTTCTTCTAGATAGTGTTTCCTTTGTTATCCCTTTAACAAACAAAAATATGCCTTTTGCTATTTGGTTTGTTAATGGGCCTTTACTTGATACTTGCTTTCTCCTTGGATGAAGTGTAATATCCTGTCATTGTGAAATGAGATGTTTGTCTAATTGTAGATTGGTTGGCCTTGAGTAAACTGCAACCCTATAACTTATGTTGGTCGCAAAAACATATTGTTTTCTGATACCACAACCCTACTTACTCATGAATTTGATATTTTTCCCGGATGTGAGCATATAGCCTTGATATTTTGCATCAAACTCTATTGAAACTGCAGACCAGTACTAAAAAAACTTCCTGGGTCTTCAACATTTTCTCATTTTGCAACCATGGAATTGCATGTGGCTAGGTGTCCTTAATCTCTTATCATTTCATAACTATCTGGTGCCAATGTTTGTGGTATTTGTCCATTAGTATCTGAAGTGCATTAACACCTATCATGAACTAGGACGCTAGGAATTACAATTATAAGTATACTTATACTTTGACACAATATTCCATGCTAGTTATTCATCTCAACCAATACATCTTGAAATACGTATATCATGATCCTCCTTGTGTCGAAACTCTGATCAACATGCTCTTTGATGGTGTAGCTACAGTTAATTTTGATTTGATGGTTCATTGTAGGAGCATCTAACACAAATGACATATTTTAATTTTAGTTTATAGGACATCTTAAATGGTGCAACAAAGTTAAACTATGTGGATTTTGCATATCAAGTACCTATGATCGCATTTTGCTTGGTTTCTCATGAATCAAAGTTCAATAGCTATAGTACAAGTAAAAAAAATACATTTCGAATTCATTTACGCATCTAGAGTGCCAAAAAAAAACAGTATATGTGGTGACATTTTTAATAGGTCCACATAAAAACCCATGGTCCTGTTTGGATACTTTGAAAAAAAAATTAGAATTTTTCCAATAGGATTTGACATTGCATGCACTTCGTACAAAAATTCCTATGGTTAATGAGGAGTGGTCATTAATGATAGGGAAGATCTTGCTTGAAACCTCTATTCTATAGTAATCATGAAGAGAGGTTGGACCTCTGTTTATTTTTTCTATGGGATCTCGTGATGCCTAATGAGATTGGGTTCTCAAACATTGGCACCAAATAAATTCATGTGAAGGAAAATATCCTTTGAAATCCCAAATTCTTATGGAATTTTGTGATATCCAAATAAGTTCTTAATTTGCTATGTTCATTTTAATGATGTAATACTTGAGACTAAGGGACCATTTGATTGAGATGATCTCAACTATTCATACTGAGTTTTAGTATGACCGACGATTTTAGTCATACTAGCTAATAGGTGTTTGAGTTAGTATGACTAATGTTATACATTCTAGTGTTATTTTTGGACTAGTCATACTAACTAATAAGTGTGTTTGGTTGTAAAATGTAGTATGACTAGCTAGTCCCAAACTAAACACACACTGTTTGTTTTAGAATTGCTTGATTGTTAGGGACAAAAGTGTCTTTTGATTCCATACATGGTGCATAGATCAATATCATCCTTTTTGATTTTCACTGAAGCACCAACTATTGGAAATAGCCCACTAGGATTTATGTCAATGATTATTGGTAGAAGTTAGTGAGAGGAAAAGAGTCTCATTTAGAAAATCTGCTCCTTGATTCATTCTATAATTTTTTTATTTATTTATTTATGCCATGAAGGGTAGTGAGAGGAAAAAAGTCTCCTCTAGAAAATCTGCTCTTCGATTCATTCTATAATTTCTCTATTTATCTATTTATGCCATGAAGGGGTTCCTGGATGATGGTATGGTCGAAACATATCTATGTAATGGTACCTAATCAATTATTTTGCGTTTATATTTATTGGCCTATTAATCTTTTGGGGAATTCTCTTTTATGTTTGAATATATCTTGCTTCCCTAATATTTTTGCAAAATACTAATCGGTAACTTTCCCTTCATATTGTTTCTAAAATCGTAGTTGTTGGTTAATTTACTTTATGTTGTGTCATAAACCCTAGAGGTGCTCTATCGTGCAATTGCATAGTGGAAAAAATTATTTGATGTATGTTAGAGACATTACATGGTTCACTTTTTTGAGTTATTGGTTATGTTGTGCTTTATTTTTTTTACTTTTCCATTGTTCAAGTATCATAATTTTTCATAGAGCATCAATGCGACCTAATGACCACAGGATTTTGCCAACAAAGATGTTGTCGGCGTGTCCAATCTGTTGTTTAGCTTTTCCTCTATCTGATCTAGAATGGTAACACTCTTAAACTTCCTAAATATCTGATTTCTTGATTTAATTTGCATTGATTTGGTGATTTTGTTTTGATCTTAAGATTTTTGTGTACCATAACTGATCTTTTGGAGCATTACAGGCATGCAAATAGTCACTTTATGGATGATGAAACTTGAGAGGGACATGGAACTAGCTCAACAAATTGCATTTGCTTCTCCAAGTCCTAAATGTTCAGTACGTTCTTATAGAAGAAACTTTACATGAACTTGTTTTTTTGCTATTAGAGTTAATTTTAATGTATAATATTGATAGATGATGAGCTGGTAAATTACTTTGAGAATTAGTGTTTAATTTTTTTTTCAGCTCTGTCATGCATTATCATCTAGATGAAAATGAAGCTAGTTAATAATTGTATGTTTGCATATCTTGTTCTATATCAATATTCTATAAACTAGCATCCTTTTCAATAATGTGATTATTTTAGACTATATTTTAATGCAAACTTCTTCCAAGCTCACCTAGTGCAAAATATTATGCATTTACAAAATCTTGGTGTTGTTTGGATTGCTTGTACCTTTCCCATATAAGCTCTTTTCTCGTGCTATTGTTGTACTTCTCAAGTACACAATGATATTGCATCTCATATATTGTTGCCCAATATTATTAACCAGATGTATGTATATTTGCAAATTCATCTTTTTTCTAGCAAGTAAGTTAGCATAAGAAGTCTAGCATTTTTTCTCTCTTTGGACATGGGTGGTAGAAGGAAACCCATGATGACAAAAGGTTCAACTGTAAAAACTAAGTTTCTTATGTATAATTAGGACAATAGAAATAATATCTTCACTTGTCAAGCACAAAATTTAGTTAATAGATGAAGTGGCATCTGTGAATATCCATAGCATATCATAAGACTTGATCCCTA
Source organism: Trichopus zeylanicus subsp. travancoricus (assembly GCA_005019695.1). NCBI lineage: Eukaryota > Viridiplantae > Streptophyta > Magnoliopsida > Dioscoreales > Dioscoreaceae > Trichopus > Trichopus zeylanicus. Next base: position 27,085 of record RXID01014400.1, on the reverse strand, counting down.
TCTAAAGGAAATAATTTGAGGAGATGCATAGGATAGTGTTTAATCTTTAGTGTAGCTATAATGCTGAATGTTACATGAAAGATTCTTCTTGCATGTTTTGTTTGATCCATGAGCATTGTGTTGCTTTTAGGACAAAAATGCAAATCTTCACAATATGGCGTACACTATAGAAAGCCAAAGAAATTCATTTTATAAAGGCCAATGAGATTTTTAGAGCTGACAAATTAAATTTGAGATTGATTTTAATTTCTGGATGTTACCATTTCTTAAGTATTGAATATCCAAGAGAAGCAAAATTGAGCTGCTAGAAAAACATGCATCTATATCATTTTACTTCAAACTTTTCTTGTTTTGCTAATAGCAAGTCAAGGCATTTCTACAAGGGTAACTAAATTTAGACTATATAAATCCTCATTCTTACCTAATTAGTTATTCATATTGATTAATGGTCTTGATGGTCTTATTCATGAGTTAAAGAATCATTCTTGGATGATGCATAGGATGTAGTTACAACCATCAATTCAATAGTCTAACTACTTGGCCTAAATTTGTTGTCTCTTTTGACAATTATTCTAGTAATGCATCTATCTTTATGTTTGATGCTTATTTAGATTCTCCCTTGGCACTTCTATTTGAGTTCATCTCTTGCTACTATTTAAGTCAGGCTCAAATCGGAAGGTTTTAATGAGCTAAACAAATAAAATTTAATAATTAGGAAACAAAGAAGAACGGGAAAGGTTTGTGTGCTAAACAATGATCTGCTTACATCAACTACCCAAGTTTGAAGCCTTACACTTAGCAACGACTTTTCTACATCAATTAACTAGGTTCAAAGCCTTACATTTGGCAATGACCTTGCTACATCAACTACCCAAGTTCGGAGCCTCACACTGATCAATGACCACGCTACATCAACTCCCCAATTTTTAAGTCTTACATTTAGAAACAACTTCAGTATAGCCGCTTGACCATAAGGCTCTCACCTTGCCTCCAACCTCAACAGCAAAACCCGAAAACATTGAAGGCTACTAGGCACCATGTCAAGTAAAGTTCAATGATTACTTGGCCAATTGACTGCCTCATGTTTGACACCATCAAAGAGAAAATAACATAGACTAATCGAAATAACAACCCAAAGCGAGCACTATAAACATCAAACATCAAGGAACTAAAATTAGAGTTGCTAACCACACCACATCTACAAAACAAGCAACAGACCTGTGCCAAAATAAAATTCTCTTCACCCAAGTGGAGGAAGGTGCGATGGCCCAGCACAACTAAAAGGAGAGGAAATACAAGACAACGCGTCCTAAAATTACCGTGGTTGCAACTTGGAGTTCAATGGAATCATCAAAGGGAAGCAAATTTTGATTTGTTGCCTTCTGATTTGCTCTTTTGTAGAGTTTCAATTTACAATGGAAGACATCCCTGCTAGTTATATTGATTCTCACCTTACAACAATTCTCATGGAAATCAGAGGAATACTTTTGCACCAACCCAAATAAAGAACATGGAAATGGTCAGATAAATTAGTCGAGTTCCATGAGTTCCATAACTTTTTGGTCAAACAAGCACTTGTCCCTCGAAATAGGGAGAATATCGGCAAATTAATTACAACATCACAGTATTATAACATTCTAATTTATGCCCATTACAAAATATATTTTTGCTGCTAAAATATCGACATGAAAAAACTATTTATGATGCAAATGCACATTCTGACCTATAAAAGACATAATTTTTTAAAAAATAGGTAATTTCAGCTAATGCATCTCTGCTTTCTTTTGGAGCACATCATTGCCTTCTTGGGAGCTGCATAAATTTCTAAACATAAATAATGCATTTAGACAATGGAATTAACATAATATATAGCACAAGAAGAGCTCACTAAACACGAGTAGAAGTGACCATAATTCCATGTTCCGTTGAGGTTTCAGCTAAACATATTTTTGATTTTGATGTCCAGTTTTTAGAAGAAAATGAAGTCAAAAGTATATGAAGATGTAATACCTTTCAAGGGTGCTCCAATTTCTTTCACATCTGGAAGAGCTACTTGTTAAATTAAGAATGTTAAAATCCTTAATTGAAAATTTTGTGTGCTCGAATCATATAATGATCACCATTTAGCTAAGAAGATATATGTTAAATATTTAGTTTATAAACCACCAAACATTGTAAAATAATAGACTAAATAAAATAAATGAACTATACTGAAATTAAATGTTTTACTGTTTGTAGCTCATGTGTCACCTCAACCGATTTAACAAATAATCTCATTCCTTCTCAACAAGTTCTTAACTTCGCTAGAGTAATCTTATTTTGAAGATCAAAATCTGGAAAAACAGTCTCACAGAATGTCCAAAATCCATCAATGCCAAGATTATTTGATTCCATCTCACTGCTATCTTTGTAATAATTGTTGAAGTATATAGAAGAATCTCAGAGTATTAGTATGGACAGGACTTCCAAAAATTGTATGTTTCTCTAGAATCCCAGTCCGTAAGGAGTTCTGTCCCTACTAATACCCTGAGATACTTCTATATAGTTCAACAATAATAGACGGCGTTAAAATAATGTGCTGCCATATGTAAAGAACCATCAAATCTATTATTTGATGTCTGCAAATTATGTCTCTAATAGGTTTATTGTGTCTCATTTTTTTAATATGGAGGCAATCTTTTTTTTTTTTTGTATCTTCGAAAATGTCATCAACAAAACCACAGCCATTCTTTGCCCTTAACAAACTGAAGGACCTTCACTAATGGTGAAAACACCTTGAAAACCATAAATTCATTGTATTACTAAGGACTTCAAATATAAGATGCACATTTTTTTTCTTTTATACTTTGGATAACTTGCATTTTCTCCATTTATCAGATGAAAAAAGTTAACTTTTTTTGTCCATTATACTATCCAATGTGAGAAAATGAGATGCAAACCTTATAATTCGGACCTAATTATTTCTCTTTTCTTTGTGAATCTCCACGTTAAATCAATGCTTCTTATGTGACTATAAATAAAACTAGATATAACCTTGGACTTTTTAATTGTATTTTCTATCTTTAGTCTTTGCCAAAATCTTCTAACATCAAATCAACGGAACGAGCAACACAAATGATCAAAAGACCTTTGAATGTTTCACTTTTAACAATGTTAATGTGGCCACATTATTGGAAGCATTATCAGGCATCACTTAAATTATCATCTCTTCTCCACTTCAAGAATGCATTTCAAAATGTATTCTGCGGTCTATGCACCCTTGGAAGTATCAATATATTTGTGAAAAATTGTGTCCAATTTGCTATTCACATAAGTTTATCATAATTCTGCCTCTTTTATTGCTCATTGCATTCATCATAATTGAGCATCCATTTATCTCCATTCATCTCTATTAACTTCCAAACCCCTCATAATATCTACATCTTTTTTTAATAGGAGTTCACTAAGTTCATACTAGAAAGATGTTTGCATCCCAGTCCATATCGCTTAATTGGTTGTTCATCAATTGAAATCCCTTCAAAGATAATGCATGAAAGGAAATCCTTGCTTGAATTGCCAAACAAACTATATATTGGTTGAAATTTGCTTGTTTTTCACAAGGCAATCGTTGGTTTACATTTGCCTCATTTTCTTTAGATTTTCAACGAACATATCTAGATCAAGTGTAGCAAAACAATCCAAGACCTTTTGTTGGAGGCCTCTTGCTTCCCACTCCATGATTTAAATATCCTTGTGGTCCACACATGCGCTTACTTGAATCAAAGTTCCTTCATTTTTTCTTCTTTGTTTTTCTTATTCTTGGTGCCTTCAATGTAATCTCAACATATCCTTTTGGCTTCTTTGGTTGAATTAGCACAAGTTTTAATATTGCCTTGGATGGGGGATAAATGCCTCCCATCTGTTTCCTATCCACACAACCGACAAATCATGCTATTTAAATCTGAGGGATGGAGCTTGCTCGCGTAATAATTCCAAAACAGTGTTTGAAGCATGTTTGGGGGTCAGAATGGCTTGTGATAAAGATGAGTGCATTATAAATGCTACAAATTATTTTATTGAAGTTGCACACTAGTTTAAAACACATTTATAGTAATAAGATTGAATTTCCAATTGAATTCTAACATTTCCAAATTCAGAATTTGTTCTCTATTATGAAAACCTAAAACTTAAATTGCGAATTTAGAACAGTTAGATTTTTTTGAATTCAGAGTAGTTCTAAATTCACAATTCATTCCAGATTCTAGAAATTTAGAGTAATTCTAAATTTAGAACTCTGCATATTCAAAACTCATGAGATTGCAGCCTTGAAATGCTATAAAATGCTTTTTTGAATCCAGATAATGGGATATCTAGAAATTACATTTTACGACAATGATTCAAACATTTTGTAAATATGAATTGCATGAATAGTAAAGTAAAAACAACAAAAATCAAAATAAAATTCTAGCCTGAAGTTTACCACCGACAAGGACTAAAATAAATGAAGAAAGGAAAGCAACTCAATCTATTGAAGGAAAGCAACAAATTGAAACAAGCAAGCCAAGAAACCCCAAACATTGAAAAAGGAAGTGCTAAAAAAACAGAAACTAAGACAAAGAATGTAAGATAAAGGAACATGGAATAAAATAATGGAGTAGACATTCATAAGCAAAGATAGTTTCAGCAGTCAAAGAAAGGGTGCTAGTTGCCTGCTGCCAGATGGAGCATAATTCTCATAATTCATTTTGAATTTGGAATTCAAAACTATTCTAAATTCCCATAATTCATAACTAAATTCAAAACAATTCTAACTTTTGGACTCTCTGTTCTAAATTCAAAATAAATTTTTGAGCATTCAGACAGAGAATCTAAATTCAAATTGTTAGAATTCAGTTGCTAATTCAGTTTTATTACTATAAATAGGCCTTAAACTAGTGTGTGACTTTAAGAAAAATAATTTGCAACATTTATACCTCACACATTTTCATGACAAACTGCTCCAACCTCTAAACAGGTTTCAAGCACTACGCTGAAGTTCACCATGCAATGGTCTCCATTGATCCGAGTTGGAATTATAGATATATCATGGGTCCCTGAAATTTGAAGGAAACAATTCAACCAACGTGTTGCCCACATCAAATGCAATGTTAAAACATGTTCTACTTCAAACGAATAAGGTAAAAGGATACGTAGAGAGCATACTAAAGACACTTAAGAATTAAGATGAAGGACAAAGAAGAACACATGAAAGACTTAGAGATTAAGTATACATTAAGCCCACTTGGATAATGAAATCAAGGTAGAAAGCAAGAGTTCTCAAACAAAGGGTTCAATGGATTGGTTCACTATAACTGATCCGAAGATCTCCATTGAAAATCCAAAGAAGATGGGGCAAACAATAATCAAGGAATGATTTACTAGTGTGAAACAAGCAAATGTCAGCCAACATATGGTTTGTTCACCATTCAAATGAAAATACCTTTCCATGCATTATCATTGAAAGGATTTCAATTGATATTTGCAGCAATTGAGTAATATAATTTGAAATATAAACCTTCTTCCATAAATGAACTTAGCAAACCTCTATTAAAAAAGAGGTGATTATTACTAAAAAGGATATAGAAGTCAATAAAAACAAATTGGCAAAAAATGGATGTGGATCCATGGACTGAGAAAAAAGAAAGAAATATAGTAAATTTGTGAGTGAAATGCAAATTAGGCATAAGTTTTCACAAATGTATTAATGCTTATGAGGATAAGTGCACCATATAGTATATTTTTGAAATAGCTAATAAATGCAATTTTAAAGTCGGAGAAAAAAAGATAATTCAAGTGTGATCAATAATGCTTTCAACAATGTGGTCGCATCAAAATTGTTAAAGACCAAACATCCAAAAACCTTTTGGTTATTTTGTGTTGCTTATTCAATAGATTTGATGTTCTAAGATTTTGGTAGAGATTGAATGATCAAAAGTGTAATTGAGGAAACATAGGCTATATCTAGGTTTACTTATAGCCACATAAGAGCTCTTAATTTGATGTGGAGGTTCACAAAAGGAGAATAACAAGATCTAGAGTTACAAAGTTTGCAACACGATCTCTCGTTGGATAGCATAATAGACAAAAAAAAAAGAGTTTTTAAATAAGAACCACCTTTTTTATTGGGAATTTGCAAAAAGCCACTTACTTCGTTACTAGTAGCAAAAAACCACATGTCTTCTACTATAAATTTGCAAAACAACCTCCTTGATTAAAATAATTTTTTTAAAAAATAATTCAATTCTGTAAATTAAAAGTAATATAAAAAACTGAATTGTCTTCATTTGATTTTATTTAGATAATTATTAGATTAATATCAAATGAGAATAATTTAGTATTTTTATATTAATTTCACTGGTAAAATTAAAATAAAATAAAATATTTTTATAAATTTATATTATAAGACAAGTGATTTTACTAATAGTAATAAGTTAGGTGATTTTCTACAAATTCAAAATGTGTGCTTCTTTACTAAAAACTCAAAATTAAGATAAATGATTTCGTGATGGAGAAAATGCAAGTTATCCGAGAGTCTAAAATGGAAAAAAAATATGCATTTTATATTTTTGAGGTCTGTTTAATAAAACAATGTGGACATGGCACTTAAGGTGTTTGCACTGTTGGTAACTATCCTCCATATTATTGATGGAAAAATAAAACCGGCTATCTGTTTTGTTTATGACATGCTTGAAGATGTAAAAAATGAGATTGCCTCTATATTAAAAAAATAAGACACAATCAACCCTATTCATTGACATAATATGTAAAATATCAAAAGAAAAAATTAGTAACCCTAGGATTATTATGAAGATAGTAGAGAGATAAAATGGAATAATCTTATCATGAATAGATTTGGACATGGTTTGAGGCTTTTTTCGTAGATCTTGATGTTCAAGATAAGATTGCTTGAGATGAGTTAAGAGCTTACAGGAAAGAAACGAGATCCTTTGCTAGACCAGTTGCAGTTTTCTCTACAAATGATGAAGCTTTTAATACTTTATTTACACTATTGCTTAATAGGTTTGGTGGATAATAAACTAATTATTTGACTTTTATGTTTGTGGCCAAATGGTTTAGTAGCAGCTCCTGAGCAGGGATAGTTCAAACAGCTACAGAAATGGTGTTGGCCACCTGCCGCTGCAATGGAGCAAAAATGGGAAACACAATAAAGAGAACTTACTTTAAGTGGTGATGAACACCGGAGTGGAGCCAAATTGGAGAAGAAGGTGGCCACCAAACCACCGAAGGATAGGGAATGGACACTAAAGGGTAGAGGATAAGGAAGGGATGCATGCAGGCCAAGCGATAAAAACACTAGAGCCAGATCATTTTTTTCCAAATTCCAATTAAGTTACTGGGACCTGAACATGATAATGATTGTTGGACTTGGATTCTTAAAATCCGCATGGTCCACCTACCTGCTTAGTATGTTTGGTGGGTTGGCTGCCTAAGGCCCGCCTATAGCAAGGCAGGGTGCTTAGGTGGTTGTCATTACAAGACTAGTTAAAGAATCTAACATCAAATGCTAAGCGAGAAAATGAGTGGATTTCCTTGTAGAACACTTTCTTTGAATGCTTCCATGATAGGATCAAGGACAAAATATAAAAGGGACAAGAAAGGAAGTTTATTTATTTATTTATCGGATTAAATAGGATTGAATCAGGTCATCTTAACTTAATCATTAAGACAACAAGTTAGAATAAAAGTTGCTATTGACTTAAACAGTAAAGAGGGTGCATTAGAGTTTGAAATAATACAAGAAGCAATTAAAAATGCATATTATTGAATTACTCAGCAATTTGCTTTCTAAAATATGATGAGGATTGGGGAGGATTGTGAACTTTCAGTTCGATAAAAGCCATGATATTGAATGGAGAGAGGCTTGTAGTTTTGATACTTGATGAAGCTATCAAGCCGAAAGGAGGTCATATTATTTGTGTAAAAGTGAATATCTGATTTTTTGTATACTACGTGAATTTGGATCTAGATCAAGATACACATATATTTGGTGGATTTAAAATTGAATCCCCAAATTCTATACAATTTCTATATTAGGTTAGATGGCTTATATTTTCCATATATCTTTTCAGAATCTTGTTTGAATTTCTTTAAACACATTGTCCAAGATTTCTAAAGATACTTACATGAATCTTGTCAACATCAAAATCACATTTCAAATATTTCAAATGCTCCTACAATATTTCAATAAATGATACTTACCCTGAGATTCTATCTAAATATATCAACTAACTTTTGTACAAAGCTATCACATCCCAATTGTATTCCTGTCCATTCAAACAAATAAGAATATATTAGTTTTGCTCTATATTCCCTATCTGTAGTGATATTTGTAGTGATATTTGCATAACAAAAGTGGGTAGAAATACGATCACGAGCACATTAAGGTCAGGCAAGAGTAAAATACTATGCAAATGATGGTCAGCTAAAGGCTTTATTCAGTGATAGGTCCAGATGAGTTTGTAATATTGAATAGGTGTGAAGTGATTGGTGACTTCATTGCAGAAACTGGTGGTGCTCACAAGAGATCGTTCAATCTATAGAAAAGTACACTTGACATATAAGGTCAAGTAGGTAATACGAAAATTTAACACAATTTGCAGGTTACTAAAAACTAATTAAGCATTGCACGTAATATTGCATATAACTAACTCTTTTATAATTACCTGAGACTATGTAACATGCTTATGTTGTGGACATTGAAGTAAGACACTTTGGACAATCTTAAGCTGCTCCATCTCGGTCCCATAGGCAATCCCAGGATCAACATAGCACAACTGCAACAAGACAACTAATTTCAAATTGGCTGAGAAAAATCATAGACAAAAAAAAATGTATGCAATCCACCTTACCTGGTACTGTGGTTTTCTGAGTGTACACACCCCTCTTTTTATTAGCCTTTGCCATCCCTTCCCTGCTGTAAGAGATCTTTCCATATCCACAGTTCTCTATAGCAATAAAATACACACATAAGCAGAAAAATATTTATACCAGCAATGCAAATTGCAGAAGCTAAAATATGCCTTTTTTACAGTTGTCTGTCCATGGCCACTATCAAACTTCATTGATCATTTTTCCTTTTACTAAGCATGTAAATATGTAATACTAGAAGGGTTGCTATTACAGACAGATCTGGACCTAGATCAGTTTTCTCCATAAGAACCTGCCTAGTAGCCCTTTTTTTCCCATTTTCTGCCCCCCAGCTCTGTTCGCCATCAGCTTTTTACCATCTATCCACAGTGAATAATGCTGACATAATATCAGACCAGCCTATTGTTACCAGTCACTGACATATAGACTACCCGTAGTGCATTGACAATGGTAAAATTTTCACAAATATACAAAAACAATTACCCAATAATTCACCTGCTAGTTTTCATCTATCAATAGTGTTTTCTGACAACTTGCAGCAATAGAACTTAAACATCATGGAGGTAATGTGCAGACATTCTTTAGTTTGCAATCCTTCTGGATGGTTGGAGCAATAGATAAGATTCTTCAATTAAAATAAAATATTGAAAACACTTTCCGTAAATGGCACTACAATTTATATTCAATGTTTTCATCAACAAAAGAATTTTTATAATGACCACTGAAGAGGACTTCAATGTTTTAACCAACGTTTTAAGTTTTGATTTCGAAACTAGTTTCGACACCCACCGAAACCGATACATTTTAGTCATTTCAGTTTTTTTCGGTCGAAACCAATTCATTTCAGTTTCTGTTAAATTATTTTTGAATTTTCTTTGACTAAAATTTGATTTTAAATTTAAAAATATTTTAAAAAATTTAAAAAATGAGAAAAATTCTATATACATATTTATTTATTAAAATTATTAAATAAAAAAATTTCGGTAAAAATTTGCTTAAAATATGAAAGAAAAAAATTGCAAAAGCCAAGAATCAAATCTAGGTCACCTTCATCTGGGTTTAAGGTCTTAACCAATTGGGCTAAATATGGTTGGTGATAAAAGTATAATATATAAATATAAATAATATATTTTTAAAAATCAAAACCAAAATTATTTGCTGAAACATTTCGGCCAAGATTTAAAACCCTAGTTTCAATTGTATCATATAACAAATCAAGTTTAGCAAAAATCTCAATCAACAACCATTGAAGGAGTATGTACACCTGCAAAATAACATAAACAAAAACTACCCAAAATAAATCTGCAGTGGTAGCCTACATAGCAGTAGCTAATGCAAATTCTATGCTTCAATTTTAAAGACAAGAAAAATATTACATATCGTGGTAACTGTACTTTGTGTAACACTATTTTCATTAAACATGAGTTAAACCAAGTGCAGGTTAAAGTAGATGGCAATAAGGTGGCAAACATCAACCCTATGTAATTTTAACTTGTAAAATGATAGATCACAAGCATACACAATAAACATTACAAACCTGTGAAGGATCAAAAACCAACAGAACATATTGCACGCCTTTCTGTCCCTTCTGTTTTTGGATCCCAACAATAGTTCTTGAATGACCATCATGCTGGAAGTAGAGAGGCCTAGTAATAGAAAAAAAAATTATGAATTACACCATGAAAACATAACTTGGGAGGGAAAGGAAAACTACATACAATATGTTCTGCAAACATAAAACATAGCATTGGTTAGTGATGAAGATCATCAATAGGACTGAAAGGAGACCAGCTAGGATAAGGTTTACCCTGATCCATATCCAAAGATTCCAATCCATTACAGAAGCAGGTCATGCTTTTATTTCAAAACCTACTCCAGTAAAGGCAGATCAGGTTGGATCTTGATATGCTGAACTTTTGCTCAGATGAATCAAATCAGTTTCATGCTAAATTGTTTCAATTAATTGGATTTATTATATTATTTCTTCAGATCAGATATCTCATGGATCAGATCAATTTAAATTGGATCATAGTTCTATGAACCCATATCCAATACACTAAATTTTCAGATCAAGTATTTTAATCCAAACTTTTTTAAAAATGCGGTGGAACAGATCAGGCCATTTTTTGATTTGTAACAGATTGGTAGCAGGCAATCTGATTCACTTGCAGACCTAAACATCATATAAATGAGCATCATATAGCAGTAATTTTTATGGGGTCAAACAAATCACTTACGTTCTTTTGCTAAGAAGAACGTGTTTAGAATCACTAATTGTGCTGCAAGTGTCGCCATTAAAATAGTTCCAGATCCAATCAACAAGGACATGATGGCTATTAACATTCTCGTTATTTTCACTGCAACTATCAGGATGTGTGGAGGTACTGCCATGATGTGCTTCCTGTGACTTTTCACAAAAGGATGAACCCACATGGGTTGCATTTGGTTTACTTCTATAAAAATACTTGTCCAGTGGCCCATATGCACACTGTGACTTCCTTTTGCTTCTGGCTTGTCCACTATTTGTTTTCCTCCCTTTGGACCCTCGACTTACATGAGATAATGTTGATGACAAAGTCAACAAACCATCAAAATCTACAACTCTTGCTCTAAGTCCAAAAGAACGAAGAAGTGCAGCACATTCAGTGGTTCCAATCCATTTCTTCGATCCATAGATTTTATTGTTGAATGATTCTGAGCCTTCTGAATCAAAACCTCTGTACCAAGCAATTTCTAGCCACCTCTGGAGAGATGGAATGTCTGGAACAAATCGACATCCACCAAACAAAGCATCCCTTGCTTCTTGACTCTGCATCAATAAATGTGAGCTCAACATCTGAATATTACGCCATCCACAACCCCATCCAGAATCTTCTGACTGTAGACTCTGATAGTGATCAATATGACCTGTTATGATACTTATTGGACTTCCACTTTCAGATTCCAAGCACCTCCTCAGCAAGGTCATTAGACCATTCTCGACTTTATAAAAGGTACTTCTAGTTTGCAAAGAAGTTAGAGAAGATATGTTGTCCTCTGAAGCCGGAGTCATTCCTGAAGGACTGCCAGATGGCTCTGCACACACCATAGCTGCATCCTGATTGGAAAATCACAAAATAATAAAGAACATGACAACAATTAAATCACATTGAAAAATATGATAGTCATTTCTTTTTTCATTTCTGACACTTTCATCTGATAGTTATGCATAGGTATATCTATTAATTTCCAAAATGCAAGAATAAATGCCATAAAAAAACTAATACAGAACTACTTCACCAAATAAGAATGTTTATTATAAATTGAAGAAATTGCAATCAATTCGAATTGTCACAGGTAAAATCCTATGTAGGAAGCTAGAGAAGCAACAGACGATATTAATTCATAGATATTTTCGTGCAGTAAATACAAACATAAATATAGCTACATATAACGAACCGAGCTAGTTCCAGTTTGAGACTCGGTTTCAGCTCCCTTAAGTAGATTGAGTTATAAATTCCTCCCCCGTTTCTGAGTGACGAGTCCTGCTCCCTAATCCCAAATTCAGTTCCTAAAAACCCTAGCCCAAACCCTCCGGCTCCAGCGACGGTGACCGCCCCGATCACCTCCAACGACGGCGACCGGAGCTTCACGCCCTAATCTTGATCTCCTCCGTCGACCGGTGCTCTGCATCAACTACGCCTCAATCTCCTCCATTCTCCGTTCAACCACGTTTGCTCTGATTCTAAGCCGTCCCGAGCTTCCGAGTTCCAATCCCAATCATTCCGCTTCGACTCCAACTCCAACCCTTGATCCACTCCGCACCCCAAATCCTAATCCCCTCCATCAACCAGCTCTCTGCAACGTCCGCAGCCGGATCTCCTCCATCGATCGACTTTCCGCAGCGTCCGCTCTGACTCCGACCTGTCTCAAGTCTCCGACCCTGGCCACGTTATTGGAGGCTTGGACCTTACGAGCTTCTAATGGAGCCGAGCTCGAGCTCGAGCTGCGGTTGGCTCAACTCGGCTTAACTTGATTACACTCCTGTTTAAAAGTGGTTGAAAATTATCCACTTCCAATATTTGATTATATGTAAGTATATTTTGAAAGTGTCATAATTAATATATAAAATATTATTTATCAAAAAAAATGATAAATAAATTTTTAAAAATATATTATGATTGTAAATGAGATTATTAATATTATTATACTTTAAAATATTATTAGATACACTTTTAGAAGCCATTTCAAAAAAAAATATATGAAAGTGAAATTTTGTTCATTTTTTATTTCGGATCAAAAGTAAGCAAAAATAAACTAATTTTCAAAATCACTTATCCACAACCAAAATCAGAAATGAGGTCTAAAAGTGGACGACAATAGCTTCACTTCCAATCATTTTTTTCCACTTTCTACCAATTAAACAAGTCCTAAAGTGAATGAAGAGTTCTATAGAAAGAGATGGATAAAGCGAAAAGTGTAGGAGCATACAGGAGAATAAGAACTCGTACACGATTGAAAAGTAATCGTTGATGATAGCAAAGAATGAGAAAAAAGTTGGAGAATACAACTTCCTCCATGAAAAACACTTCCCATAAAGGATGCCGACTTTGAAAACTTGGACTATATTGCAATAGAGGCCTTTATCCACCATTTTTTACTAGGTATCACACCACTAGCCGTAGATTAAATAACTTAGCTTCCTCCCGTTGTACCCCAATTCTTAAAAGGAATCCAAGAAAAGATGATACCTTTTCTATTGCATATATCTACCAAAGTTATAAGATACTTGTCTACACCAAGGCATTCGCATAATGTCCCTCCAATTTGCATATAACTCCTTCAGTTTACATATAATATTTTCAACTTTTTAAAATGTTTGTGTATAACTAATAAACTCTTAAGGTATTTATCCATAACCCCTTTCAATTTGCATATAACTCTATCAATTTAGATATAACCCTTACAAGTTTAAAATATTTGCCTCTAACTCCATTAGATGTGAGGTTTTTGCACACAAACCTTTCCCGTTCTTCTTTGTTTCCTAATTATTAAATTTTATTTGTTTAGCTCATTAAAACCTTCCGATTTGAGCCTGACTTAAATAGTAGCAAAATATGAACTCAAATAGAAGTGCCAAGGGGGAATCTGAATAAGCATCAAACATAAAGATAGATGCATTACTAGAATAATTGTCAAAAGAGACAACAAATCTAGGCCAAGTAGTTAGACTATTGAACTGATGGTTGTAACTACATCCTATGCATCATCTAAGAATGATTCTTTAACTCGTGAATAAGACCATCAAGACCATTAATCAATATGAATAACTAATTAGGTAAAAATGAGGATTTATATAGTTTAAATTTAGTTGCCCTTGTAGAAATGCCTTAGACTTGCTATTAGCAAAACAAGAAAAGTTTGAAGTAAAATGATATAGATGCATGTTTTTCTAGCAGCTCAATTTACTTCTCTTGGATATTCAATACTTAAGGAATGGTAACATCCAGAAATTAAAATCAATCTCAAATTTAATTTGTCAACTCTAAAAATCTCATTGGCCTTTATAATATGAATTTCTTTGGCTTTCTATAGTGTACGTCATATTGTGAAGATTTGCATTTTTGTCCTAAAAGCAACACAATGCTAATGAATCAAACAATATATGCAAGAATAATCTTTCATGTAACATTCAACATTATAGTTACACTAAAGATTAAACGCTATCCTATGCATCTCCTCAAATTATTTCCTTTAGATAGGAATCAAGTCTTATGATATGCTATGGATATTCACAGATGTCACTTCATCTATTGACTAAATTTTGTGCTTGACAAGTGAAGATATTGTTTCTATTGTCCTAATTACACATAAGAAACTTAGTTTTTACAGTTGAACCTTTTGTCATCATGGGTTTCCTTCTACCACCCATGTCTAAAGAGAGAAAAAATGCTAGACTTCTTGTGCCAACTTACTTGCTAGAAAAAAGATGAATTTGCAAATATACATACATCTGGTTAATAATATTGGGCAACAATATATGAGATGCAATATCATTGTGTACTTGAGAAGTACAACAATAGCACGAGAAAAGAGCTTATATGGGAAAGGTACAAGTAATCCAAACAACACCAAGATTTTGTAAATGCATAATATTTTGCACTAGGTGAGTTTGGAAGAAGCTTGCATTAAAATATAGTCTAAAATAATCACATTACTGAAAAGGATGCTAGTTTACAGAATATTGATATAGAACAAGATATGCAAACATACAATTATTAACTAGTTTCATTTTCATCTAGATGATAATGCATGACAGAGGTGAAAAAAATTAAACACTAATTCTCAAAGTAATTTACCAGCTCATCATCTATCAATATTATACATTAAAATTAACTCTAATAGCAAAAAAACAAATTCATGTAAAGTTGCTTCTATAAGAACGTACTGAACATTTGGGACTTGGAGGAGCAAATGCAATTTGTTGAGCTAGTTCCATGTCCCTCTCAAGTTCATCATCCATAAAGTGACTATTTGCATGCCTGTAATGCTCCAAAAGATTAGTTATGATATACAAAAATCTTAAGATCAAAACAAAATCACCAAATCAATGAAAATTTAATCAAGAAATCATATATTTAGGAAGTTTAAGAGTATTACCATTATAGATCAGATTGAGAAAAAGCTAAACAACAGATTGGACATGCCGATAGCATCTTTATTGGTAAAATCTTGTGGTCATTAGATCGCATTGATGCTCTATGAAAAATTATGATACTCGAACAATGAAAAAGTAAAAAAAATAGAGCACAACATAACCAATAACTCAAAAAAGTGAATCATGTAATGTCTATAACATATCTCAGATAATTTTTTCCACTATGCAATTGCATGATAGAGCACCTGTAGGGTTTAGGACACAACATAAAATCAATTAACAGGACGCGGGTAATTCCAAAAATTACGAAATTATACGTAATAAAAGTTAATTATAAGGACTTATCGGTAATTATTTAAAATAATGACAACCAAAACCTAGCCGCAACCCGATGCGAAATCGAAGTGCTACATCGATCCCGTCCACCATTGGACGTTGCCGCCGATGGCATCCTCCTCGTCGGGCGCCAGGCCATGGCGAACAGCGTTTCTGACTCTACGGGACGAAGCCTTAAGCTCTCCTTCACCGCCAGCCCTTGTCGCCCTCCTTCGCGCTCTCGTCCTCTCCTATCCCTCCGGCGTTCTCGCTGCTGCTGCCGCCCAGTTGCCCCCTCACGAGGTCTCAAGCACGCGGATTTTGTGGTGATGTGATTTCTTTTGGAGAATGGATTTGTAATAATTGGGGTTTTTTTTTGGGTTTAGGTCACTTCGGATTTGGTGCTTCTGGCGGAGCTCGCGGCTGCTGTTTTTGAGTGCTCGGATGCAGCTGGGGATGCTCTCCAGATCTTTCACTTGGTAAGATTGATGCATTGTCTGTTGTTTTGCTTTCTTTTTCTTTAGTTTTGCACTGTTCCACTTTTGATGCTTGAATACGGATGATGCTTCTAATGTTGTATGTTGTTGTGGGCTTCATACAATTGCAAACTGCAAGTAGAACAAGGCTTCTGTGCTTTATTAAGTTGTTGACTGAAGTAAGTTAGTGGGCGTTATTCTCGTTTCTGGACACGATTTATTCCCATTTTACGAGTGCCTAATTCTGTTGCACATACTATTTAACAATTAGGTTGGGCAGGAAATGAAGCTTTAAGTCACGACTACATCATTTGGAAGACTTGATTTGTAATTATGTCTGCTTGAAACTCTTTGCTTGATGCCCTTGGTGATGAAACTTATTTTTGAACTGATTCCTTTGATGAAGTGGCTATGAAGGTAAGTTGATCCATGGAAACTATGAAGTTCATTCATTGATTGAGGTGCTGGTCACTCCAATATTGCTTGAACCTTCGAATTAGCTCAAAAAGCTATTGTAGAAACCACACAAGTTGTAACCAGGAAATACAACATGGTTGCATAAGAAAGGGTAGTTTTTGAAGTTGATGTAGCGTTTTCATTGTTAAAACTCTCATTACTTAAATTAAGCATAAGAAGTGCTCTTTATTGCTCTGAGTATATATATTCAAAGATCATCTATATATGCAATAATGATGCAATCAAGAGGGGCTTTTGTACCTCCACTAGTCTGCTATCATCCTAAGCACTTGGGCTATTGTTAGATTGAAAGCGTCATGAGTCACTCATGATGACCATCTGTTATCTTGAAATTCATTTTCTATTGAGCTTATTTAAATATTGGCCAATTACTACTTGGAGCAATTTTGGAGAAATTAGCTAAGCTTGATTTCTATAAGAAGAAGATAGTTGCGTCAAGCTGGTCCAAAGTACGAATGCAACCCTTAGAATATTGATTTAATTTTTATGTATCTACAAATAGGTTTGTGTATCTACAATTGTATGAGCAGAAGTGTATCGAAGTAAGTGTCATGGTGAAAAGGGGTCTTGTTTGTAAAGAAGTACGTTGTTTGAAGAGGTGTTTTGTTTGTAAAAGTGTATACAAGCATATGTATATGACATAGTCCTATCAAGAAAGTAAGGGAAAATCTTATGAAATATTCTCTCTCATTCAACATGGTATCAAAGCCACAAGATCCTATGAGACTCAAATAGGGAAAATGGTAAAATTGAGAGTAACATCCTATCTATTATCTCCACTAGATTAAGTGGAAGGAAGAATTTTCTATAATGGTGCAAAAGCGTTCAAGTTTTTCTTAGAGCTCATTGAAAGGAAGGACATTTGTTTCAACAACTACCTAATGCCTTAGAAGATGCTAAGAAAACTAAAGATTGTAATTGAAAGGATGCTCAATTACTCACTAGGTTATGACAAATAGTGTGGAATTTCAACTAAGTACGAATGTCATGTTTCTCTCTACAACAAAGGATGTATGTTATGTTGAAGAAAATAAGCTCAGATTGTATTTAGGGACTAAATAGGCTTAATATGGTTGCAACAGGTGCCTTCCTATATTAGCAGTCCCATGATATCATCATAGCTCATTAAGTGAAGCTTGTTAATCCACAAAATTAACTTATGTAACAGGCTCATTAGTTAAGCCTGTTAAGGGCCCAATTGGGATTTGGTTTTGTAGAGCTGCAACTATATAAGCATAGGCCATCTAGGGTTTCTTGTATGTTGAAAAGAAGCTCCCAGAAGAGCATAACATGTATTCTTCATGATTGAGTGAATGAAACCCTGTGTTTTCTACAATAGTAACATGTGATGCAATCAAAGGCATTTATTACTTAGATACCTTAATAATAGTATATGACCTTTGGGCAAATATACTTGAAACACAACAAGGAGAAAAATATTTGATTGAATATTACTCATCATGTAATTAAGGAATTAAATTTCTGTCGAACTCTCCCTATAGATCTAGAAAAGAAACACCTAGAGGAGTTTTAGGTTGAGTATTACTCATCACATTTTTGAGGGGTTAAATCTCCATCAAACTCTCTCTATAGATCTAGAGAAGCAAAAGAAACAACTAGAGGAGCTTTAGGTTGCAAAGTTTCTTGCTGGTTTGAACTATGGGCATGATACTATCGAAAGATCCTTCCTTAGTGAAACCACAATACTTTCTAGAAAAATGAAGTTTATTCTCGGCTTTAACCAGTAAGGATCGATCCAAAACACTTGCAGCCCTAGAGATATCAACTTTTAATACTTCAAAGGAAGGTTGAGGAGGCTTTGTCAAAGGAAGAGGCCAAAGCCTTAGGGGAAGATATGGGGGCATTATAGACTAGGTCACCCTTCTATTGAAAAGCTTAAAATAATTTTTCCTATTGTATTGTTGTCTAGAATAGGTTGTGAATTATGTCAACTAGGAAAACATCATAAAAATGTATTCCCTTCTATAGTTAACAATTAGACTCTTACCTCTTTTTATTTGGTTTATTTAAATATATGTGAATCATTTGTCTTATGATGAATTTTTGAGAAATTATTTAACTCTTTACTATTAATAAAAAATTATTCATCTTTACTATGAATTTACAAAAAATTACATCGATTAAAATATTAAAAATTATTTTATTTTAATTCGATTTTATTGATTAAAGTAATATAAAAAAGACCAAATTGTCTTCATTTAATTTTATTTTGTATAATTATTAAATTAATATAAAAATTACTTATTTTATCTCAGAATTTATGAAAGCTCGGTTGTCTGGTATAATAAAACTAAATATTTAAAATTTACTTTTGTCAAACTGATTTTTCAGTGATTGAGAATGGTTGTTTGAACCAAAATCAAATGAAAATAATTTAATTTTTTATATTAATTTAATTGATAGAAATAAAATATTTTTTAAATATTTAATCAATATGATTTTTTGTAAATTTATATTATAAGACAAGTGTTTTTTTGTTAGTAGTGATAAGTGTTTTCTTGTAAAGTCATCTTAAGGTAGGTGGTTATTTGTTAATAACTTTTATTTTTAATTTTTTTACTATACTTTGACTTTAAATTTAAAAATATAAAAAATTTTAGAAGTACAAAAATTTATATACATATATTTTTTATAATTATTAAATAAATAATGTTTTTGGGAAGTAAATTATTTAAATATAAAAAAAGTAAAATTTAAGACCCAAGATTCGAACTAAGTTACTTTAATCTAAGCAAAAAATCTAATTTCAAATTGAGATGTCATAAATTAATGCGAAATTGAAGTATTTCAGTTTTGGCCAAAATTTTAAACCGTAGTTGAAAGAGAACACTGCCATATTACAGGGATTGCTAGGAGCATGATGATACACATGAATGTTCCTAAAAGATTTTGGGAAGAAGCTATTTTCTTGTTATCTAGACAATGAAATGCATAAAAACTCTGTGAAACACATCACCACCCTGAGTTTTATTTTTGGGACAACTTTTGTTTTCCATATTGGTAAAAATGTTTGCTTGTGTTTGCGATATTCAAAGGTTAGAACTAGACATGACAATTTGGGTTGACGGATCATGTTTGGATCAGGCAAAGTCTATAGTATTATACTAAATAAGTCAATTCAAATTCGACCTATTCATGAAACGGGTAAAATTTTCAAATTTGAATCCAACTTGACCTTTAAATGAGTTATCTGATTTGACTTGAGTAATCCATTTATTCAATGTATTGGATTCAAGTTATGATTCGACATATAACCCAATTGGATCTACTTAATTAAATAAATCATAATTTGATTCGACCTAAATCGATCCCAATTAACATGAATTGATTTGACTCGACCCCAGTCGAAAACTAAGAAAATGTTTGGTTTTATTTTCTAAAATGATTTCAGGTTAAATTTTAAATGGGTTAACCTAATTGACATGATCTGATTAGATAAATGAGTTATATTAATGTAGGATAACTACATCCTTTTCACAGTAAAATTAGAGGTTCAGTATAAGCTGAATTCCAACTCCAACTAGGTCTGTCAGAATTTATACAGGTACAATCCAAAGGTTATATTTGCTAAGATATTTATTCAAATTCAACAATTAACTATCTGCTGGAAAGCTGAGATTGATTTTTACAATTTTCTTATTTACTATTTTGAATAATTCGAATTCTGTATTGGTCAAAATTAGGATTTATTTATCAGTTCGAGTTAATAACAGTTCTAGTACAATAACTAATAGGATTTATATATTTTTATTTAAGATATGTTTAGTAGAATTTTTAGTGGAGTATAAGCCCTATTTTTAGTTTATATCAACTATAATTTTAAGTTTATTACAGGACTATATATACAGTTTAAGATTATAATAATTTTTTTTTATTAATAATATTATCTTATTTTGGATTTATTCTCTTTCATTTTGTGGATTCAATAATCTATCGTTGTGAGAAGACGATGATTTTCTCCCTATCTTTTATGTCCTCCTCCGCTGTATCAAATGGTATCAGAACGACGTTTTTGAGTTTTACTCTGTTGATTATAGTTGGTGACGATAACTCCATGAACGGTGATTTAGGAGATTTTCAAATTCGAGATTTGATTAAATAAAGTTTTCTTATTTCTATCAGTAGGAAGTATGAAGTTTTGAAGTAGATTGGAAATAAAAACCAAGTTTGCCAATTGATCGTTGAAGAGGCTCGTGGTTCGATGTCTTGGAGATTATCACATAAGATAATTTTTTCAAATCAGCTTTTTGATTTTCATGAATACGAAAATTTTATCGATTGGACAGAATAACTTAAATACTTTTTTAAATATCTAAAGGTTTCTGAGAGGTTCCTGAGATAATGAAAATTAAGATTGTTGAATAGGATGTGTTTTATCATGGTGGGAGCAACTTCAACAATAACGTGCAAAAGAAAGTCATTAAAAATTTCAAATATATTTAGAGATGCGGTACCTTTTAGAAAGAAAATTTCCACAAAAGGACTAATTTATTCATTGTGAAAACATACACACAAAATCGAAACATGAGATTCAAGAAAGGATAAAATTCAATCTACTTTTTCAAAAATTTCAAAAGAAAATCACAAATTTCAAGATAAATCATTCGGAGGTTAGTATTGTTATGGATTCTACTATAATTTCTTCCTATAATAATTTTTTTTCTTTTATAATGATGAATGCCAAATAAGCAGATGATAGTGGAAAAGAAATTCTGAATACCTTTTCTCTGGATGAAGTAAGTCTAAATGAAAATTTGTACATGCTTACTAATAGTTTTCAAGAATATTTTAATTTACAAGAGAAGTCACCTATACATATTGAGGATTTCAATTAAAGTTGTAAAGTTACGATACAAATCACAATATTATTTTTGAAGAGGATCAATTATTTTATCCAAAATTTACTAGTGAAAATGTGAAAATGGCATAAAATTTTGCACCACTTAAGGATGATAAAATAATACATGATTTTAATTGTTATTATTCATACGCAAAAGTTTATTTTGATTACTTAAGGTACAAAATTGAATATAAAAGACTATATGTCATAAAGACTATTTTAGGGATTGAGTAAAAGCGTAAGGATCGACTAATAGCAAATGTAAACAAATTGAGATATTGGAAGAACAATGATCAAAAATTAAAATGTTTCGGTAAAGTCTAGTTGATTTTCATTATTAAGTTTTGTATTGAAAAGAGTTTAAGAGTAATACAACTGTAATAATGGAGACTTCAATTTTTTATTTGAGAACAAGTCTTTTATAAGTGGAGGGGTCTGATGTACGATAACTACATCTTTTTTATAATAAAATTAGAGATTTAGTCCAAACTAAATTTCAATTTCAACTAGTGTCTATCATATTTCATATAGCTACAATCCAAAGACTATATCTCCTAAGAGCCCGTTTGGTTCGATTCCGGTTACCCAGAATTGGGGGAATGGAAGGAATTAAAAGTCAATTCCCTCCATTCCTGTGTTTGGTTCGATTCTTAAAACCGGAATCAAAGGAATTGGCTGATTCCTAACTGCTCTCGATTTCGGTTTAGGTTTCCCCTACTTAGGGTCGGGAAGACACCAATTCCGGGGGGAATTGGCGTGGGTCCCACCGTCGAATTTCCTCTATTTTCCCAGGCTTTTCCAGGCTTTCCTGGGCTTTTTCTAGGCTTTTTTAGGCTTTCCCCATCGTCTTCGTGCTCGATTGCGCCCGTGCTTGATGGCGCCCCATGCTCGTCCTGCCAATTCGCTCCCAAAGCGATTTCTTGAAGGAGGCGGCGGAGGTGATGGGCTGGGGGAAGTTGGTGGCGTTGGGGAACGAGCCGCCGAACTTGACGCTGGGGCCGACGTTGGATATGTCGTGGAGGGCCTCCGACCACCATTCGTAGCCGTTGATCCCAAGCCGGGAGACCTCCGCCGCGTTGTTCACTAGGAGCTGCACCTTCTTGTCTATCGTTAGTCGTCTGATCAGATCTCGCACGCGGACATGGATCGACAGGGATTGACGGCAGAAGGGCAGTGCTGCGGCGCCGCCGCCACTACATGCGAACGCCGGTTGGGCATCGCTAGTACGTGGTCGGAGAAGGAGAAGAAGAAGCATCAGGCTTACCTTATTCCAATGTCCCAAACCAAAGCAGGGAAGTCAAATAGCTAAATTGGAAGTTAAGCCCTCGATTAGCAAAGAGTTTCCCCTCTCTCCGTTCTATCCAATAGACTATTTGCTAAAGTTCAAAGGTCAGTTTGAATAAGGTCCAATTCGAGTGAGAAGTAATAAAAGTGAAACTGCGATTCCAAAGCTTTGACGAGGTGTATATAAGAAAGTGGAAATAAATAGGATAAGCTGATTCCAGCTGAGGAGAAATTGGATCCCGATCGATAGCTGGGATAGGGCCATTGAGTTGAAATTATGAAAATTAAATTACCAAATTTTATATTAAGTTTATTATATTTATGTATTAATTTACATATAAATTATTATTTTGTGTAATATGCTAATTCTTAATTTTCACATTAATTAAACACAAAAATTTAACAAATTAATAGAATTGATTAATTCTATTTGTTGACCAAATAACGAAATTTTAGAATTTATAAATTGGCCAATTTCCAATTTTATACAGTAAATATTCATCCAAATACTGAAATTATCTAATTCTTTCAATTTCTTCAATTCCCCGAAATCACTCAATTCTCTTCATTTCACGATTCCTAAAACCAGAATCGATTCAAACGGTCCCTAAAATATTCATTTAAATTCAGCAAATAACTATTCGTTGGAAAGTTGAGATCGATTTTTACAATTTTTTTATTTACTATTTTGGATAATTCGGATCCTGTATGGGTCAAAATTAGGATTTATTTATTAGTCTGAGTTAATAACAATCCTAAACTAATAAGGAATAAGATTTAAATATGTTTATTTAAGATATATTAAGTAAAATTTTTAGTGGAGTTTAAGTCTTTTTTTTTAGTTTATAACAAGTAGGATTCTAAGTTTATTAGATGATATATATATATCATAAAATTGTAACAAAATTTTTTTTTATCAATGATATTATCTTATTTTGGATTTGTTCTTTTCTATTTTTTTTGTGGATTTAATGATCTATCGTTGTGAGAAGACGGTGATATATTTTTTATCTCTCGTGTCCTCCCTCTCTGCATCATATACGGGTTGATCTGATGATGATTTGATTTTTTTTTTAGGTTAACCCTATTATAATTATGTCGAACTTGCTTAATTTGGGTTAGATCAACGAGTCCGATCATTTATTGGTAGGTCTAGTTAGAATCGAGGACACTGAAACTAGAACCTAAGGCTATTAAGTGCGTATGTTTAGGATATTTGAGAACACAAAATAGATATAAATGCTACTCTTCTAAAGTTAACAAAAGATTGATTTGTGTTGTATTGCATATGTTTAGGATATTTGAGAACCTGTAAAGGATATAAATGCTACTCTTCTAAAGTTTACAGAAGATTGATTTGGCTCTCTTAAATCTCAAAATCGGAATTGTGCCAGTTTGGAATAAGAACCATATTTTCAATTTATATTTTGAATTGGTTCTAAAAAGCCGACAATATCGGTTTCCTTTTTGAAGAGCGGGGGGGGGGGGGGAACGGGGGGGGGGGGGGGAGGGGGGGGGGGGGGGGGGGGGGGGGGGGGGGCCCGCGGGGAGGGGGTGGGGGGGGGGGGGGGGGGGGGGGGGGGGGGGGGAGGGGGGGAAGGAGGAGAGAGCTATATGCCTGACGGAGCGTTCTGTCCATGAGTCCGTTCTACCCGTTTTTCGCTGCGAATGTTGACGTGCTGACAGTTTTACGTCTAACCCTTTGTCGATTCGGCTTTTTCTCTTCCCTATGTCATGAATTTTGGTTGAGGATGGAGAAAGAGAACCAATCGACGAAGGATGAAGGATGAAGGGATAGGTAGTGGAGGAGAAGGTTGTGCTAAAGTCCAAGTCTAAGATTTTGTGGTGAATTTCTTTAGGGGATGGGAAAAGAGAACTGATTGAAGGGGGAAGAGAGAGAGAGAGATAATGAAAGCATAGGCACTGGAAGAGGAGGAAGATGTTATCCCAAAGTTTGAGTCTAAAATTGTGATATAGGATTTTGTCTTCCCCGTGTTGTGAATTTTAGTTGGGGATGGAGAAAGAGAGAAAGAGATAGCTCAATGTGGAGGGAAGATGAAGGGATAGGTGGTGGAGGAGGAAGAGGTTGTGCAGAGTCAAAGTCTAAGATAGCGATTTAGGGTTTTTTCTTGCTCGTGCTGTGAAACTCAGTTGCGAAGGGGGAAAGAGAGACAAAACTTGACATGGAGGGAAGATGAAACAATAGGCAGTTGTGTTGGAATCCGAGTCTAAGACAGCGATTTAGCGTTTTCTTTTTCCTATGCTATGAATTTTAGTTTAGAATGGGAAAAGATAACCAATAAGAGAAATTTTATATTTGCATATTATAACTGTATAAATGTAAATTAGTACAATTCTAGTATATCAAATTTTTCTAAAGTTTAGAACCATAACTAGATTTTCGATTCTTTAGAAAATTAGGATCGAAACTGTACTAGATTAGGTAGAGAAATTGTTTTCCGTTATGGTTCACAACTGTTATGGTATGGTTCTCCAGATCATGGGAGTAGTGTAGTGCCAACATCTGAACTTGGTGGTGCATTAAGAAGATGAAATTGAAACCCCAAATAATTAGTATATTTGAGTTATGTTGCTTAGAATGCGTGATTATAATGTATACATGAAAAAAATCATTATATTTTGTAATTTTATGTATTATAATTAGCTTTTAAATATATTCATTACAACCTGCCTAGGCATCCACCTAGGTGTCCATGTTTTGCCTGGGTGTTATTCTTTCGTAACTTCCTACCCTTGTGCAGATGCTCAATGACTACTATCAATTAATTAATTCTTTTCTCCCAATTGTGAATCTTTTGGTCAAAATTTGTGCCAACTGTTTATATCTAATGCTTTCTTTTGGAAGTTTGTTTAGAATATATTAGCTCTATCTGGTAGCATTTTATTTTGTTTCTCTAAGTGATACTCCTTTAAGATCCAAATTGATTTTGAGAATGAATTTTGAGGGAGACAGGAATGAAATCGAGAGTAATTCTAGAAGAATGTGGAACACCATCCATCATTCTCATTTTTGTTAGGTATGTTTTTATAGTGTCAATAATGAAGCTTTGAGCTATGAACAAATAATTTTTGTTTATAATTTCATCCTTGGATGATCAATGATGCTGCAAACCCTGTGCTAGTTGATGGTATATATTCATGTGTTTCCCCATTTTGCATTAAAAATTGCTGATTGCCGGTATCGCTTTCTGATACACTTATTGGTGCAGATTTATGATGTCATTTGTATAGTCCGTTTGGAGATTGATTCATCTTCCTGGACAGTTATGCTAAACTTTGTTGGGAATATTGTAAAGCAGTCACTTCATGAAGTTGATGTTGTTAGGTTAAGTGCTGTGGATGCTACTAGACTCAAAGTGATCCCTGAGGCCATTGAGATTATCAGGTTAGTTAAATCAGTTCAATCCCATTAAAATCCATTTTATTCCATTTTTTGGCTGGGGTTATCAAATGAGAACGTCTATGATGGTGGTACCTTGGTTGTGCTTCATGGAAACAAAGCACAGTTTATCATACTTCACATTTTGGTGCCTGTTTTATGGACAGAAAGTATCCTTCTCAGATGCTAAAGGGTTGCATCTTTTAGGGCCTGTTTGGATACCCTCAAATTCCATGGGAATTGGGGGTCTCAGAGGGGTTTTTTCATTTGTAGGTGTTTGGCACCACTTTTTATTTTTCCTACGAAATGGAGCTTTCATGCGAGCTCCTCTCTGTCATTAATAACCTCGCATCACCAACTATAGGATTTTTTATATGCCATGGATACGGATATGAATATGGGTAGGATTTTTATTTCCCAAAGTATCAAAAGAGGTCTCTAATCAATATAGCCAACATGGTTATAGAATTGTAACTGCTGTTTGACATAATTATCTTAACAAAGCTATAATTCCTAAAATTTTGATGTGAACCTCTTTTATGATACTGCTGTTTGACATAATTATCTTAACAAAGGTCTGTCAAAACAGTTACATTATACTGTATCTTTCATTCAATTTACCTGCTTGATTGTGTACATCTGTTCTTCAGTTCTCATGAATACTCTTGTCGTCCCTTCTGGAGATATTAGTTTAAAATGTTAATTGTCCAAATTTCAGGAATATATTT
>RXID01014399.1:0-15402 GCA_005019695.1 Trichopus zeylanicus subsp. travancoricus | reverse complement strand
CTACTACACCTGCTACTTCTACTAAGTACTACTATTGCTGCTGCTACTACTACTACTATTGCCACTACTACCACAACTACTACTACTACTATAACTACTATTACTACTACTGCTACTAATGGTACTACTTCTATAATAGCTTCAATTACTATGGCTACTGCAACTACTACTACTGCTACTGCTACTATTATTGTTGGCGCAACTACTTCTACTAATGCTACTGTTGCCATTACTACAACAACTACTATTGCTACTACAACGGCTAGTACTACTACTGCTGCTGCTGCTACTATTACTAATACTACTACTGCTACTACTACAACTACTTCTGCTAATATCACAACTACTACCATTACTACTACTATGTCTACTGCTACTCGCTGACACTACTCCAACTGCTGCCACTACTACTGATACTACCATTGCAACAGCTGCTGTTACCGCTACTACAGCTGCTGCTACTGCGGCTACTACAGCTACTGTTACCACTACTGCTGCTGCTACTGCGGCTACTATAGCTACCGTTACCACTACAGCTGCTGCTACTGCGGCTACTACTGCTACTGTTACCACTACAACTGCTGCTACTGCGGCTACTACAACTACTGCTACCACTACTTCTACAGCTCTACTACTGCAACTGCTGCTACATCTACTACTTCTACTACTACTACTACTACTACTGTAACTGCTAGTACAGTTACTACTACTATGACTACTACAACTTCTACTACTGTGACTACAACTACTACAACTACTACTCTACTTCTACTCGTACTACTTCTACTACAACTATAACTACTGCAACTTCTTTTACAATTCTACAACTACTACTATCACTACTACTACTGCCACTATGAAAATGACAACCACAACAACAACTACAACTACTACAACTTGTACTACTGTAGCTATCACTACCACCCTACTACTACTACAATACTTACTACTATTGCTACTGATACTAATGCTACTACTACTACTATTGCTACTACAACTACTGCTTCTGCTGCTACTGCTACTCCTACTATAGTTCCAACTACTACTACTACTACTACTACAATAGCTACTGCTACCACTACTATAGCTACAACTATTACTGCTACAACTACTACATCCACTACTACTACAACTACTTCAGCAACTACAACAGCTTATATTACTACTACTACTATTACTAAACATCCAACATCCACTACTACTAATTCTCCTCCTACTAGTTTTGCTACTACTAATGCAGCTTCTGCGACTGCTACTACACTTACTACTACTATCAGAATAGCTACTACTACTGCTATTACTACTGCTACTACTGCTACGACTACTACTACTACTCCTCCTGCTACAACGGCTACTAATGCTGCAACTAATTCAACTACCACAACTACTATTGCTGGTAAAACTATTACAACAACAATAACTACTACTACTACTACTACTACTACTACTACTACTACTACTACTACTACTACTACTGTTACAACGGCTACTATTGCTGAAACTAATACGACTACCACAACTACTACTGCCGGTACTACTATTACAACAACAATAACTACTACAACTTCGGTTACTACTGCTACTACTACTGCAACAACTACTACTGCTACTGGTGCTACTACTACTACTGCTACTAGTATTACAACAACAACAACTACTGCTGCTGCTGCTGCTGCTTCTATAATTGCTTGGATTGCTACTACTACTAGTATTGCTACAACGGCTACCACTACTACCACTACTACAACGGCTACGACTGCCACTACTGCAACTACTACTACTACTACTACTTCTACTACTACTATAACCACAACTAATACTACAATAACTATTACATCCACTACCACTATTACAATAACTACAACAACAACAACAACAACAACAATTACTACTACTACTACAACTGCTACTACTACTGCTACTGCTACTAGAAGTACTACTACTGCCATAACTACAACTAGTACTGCTACTGCTACTACTATTGTTACTGCTACAACTACTACTACTACTACTACTATTACTACTACTACTACTAATAGTACTACTTCTACAACTACATCTACTACTACTACTATAACAATGACAACTATGACAACAACAACAGCTACAACTACTACAACAACTACTACTACTGTTGCTGCTACTGGTACTACAACTACTTCTACTATTGCAACTACTTCTACTGCTACTGCTAGTACTGCTACTGCTATAGCTACTACTACTCCTACTACTACTATTGCTAGTACTATTATTACTACTACTTCTCCTACAATAACTAATACTACTACTGCGACCACAGCTACAACTACTGCTAATGCAAATACTACTACTATTAATATAACAACTACTACTACTAATACTACTATTATTACTGGTACTATGACTGCTACTACTGCCACTACTACTGTAATTGCTTCTCTAACTACTCATACTCCTACTGCTACTGTTACTACAACTACTGCGACTACTACTACAAATACAATTAATACTACTACTGCTACTACTGCTGCTACTACTCCTATTGTTGTTGCTGCTACTACTGCTACTACTACTACAACTACTACTACGAAAAAAACTACTACTTTTGTTGCTACTACTACAACTACTACTATTATTGCTACAACTGATGCTACTGCTACTACTATTACCTGTACTACCACTACTAGGACTACTACTACTACCACCACCACCACCACCACTACTACTCTTGTTGTAACTATTATTACTCCTACTATTACTGCTAGTGCAACTGTTACTACTCCTACGGCTAGCACAACTACT
Source organism: Trichopus zeylanicus subsp. travancoricus (assembly GCA_005019695.1). Taxonomy (NCBI): domain Eukaryota; kingdom Viridiplantae; phylum Streptophyta; class Magnoliopsida; order Dioscoreales; family Dioscoreaceae; genus Trichopus; species Trichopus zeylanicus. The sequence goes on along the minus strand of RXID01014399.1, from coordinate 12,621 downwards.
TCTACTACAATGACTACAATTACTACTACTGCTACTAATGGTAATACTCTTACAACTCCTTCTATTACTACGGCTACAACAACTACTACTAAGCTGCTGCTGCTGCTACTACTACTACTACTACTACTACAGTTATTGTTGTCAAAACTACTGCTACTTCTACTATTATGGCCGCCACTACAACTACTACTTCAACTACTACAACGGCTAGTACCACTACTAGTGCAACTACTACTTCTATCACTGCAACTGCCATTACTAGTACCACCACTACTACTTTTACGACTACTTCTACTACAAGGACTTTCCCTACTACTCTTACTACTACTGCTACTTTTCCAACAAGTATTACTACTACTACTATTACTCCTAATACTACTAGCAGTACTACAACTTCTACTACTATTACTGCTGCTACTGCTGTTGCTACTACTACTACGACTCCAGCTCCTACTCCTATGACTACTACAACTATGCCTACTCCTACTACTGCAACAACTACTAGTACTCCTACTCGCACTACCAGTACTACTACTACTACTACTTCTACAACTACTCCTACTCCTACTCCAACTGCAACAACTGCTACATCTACTACTTCTACTACCCCAAATACTACTACTACTACTTATCCTAATACTACTACTACTACTACTACACTACCACTACTAGTATTGCTGCTGCTGTTGATGCAATTGTAGCAACTACTACTAATACTACTACTACTACTACTGTTGCTTCTCCTGCTGATGCTACTACTACTACTACTACTACTACTGCTACTGCTACTACTATACTTACTACTATTGCTACTACTACTACTATTATTGCCACTACTGTTACACCTACTCCTACCTTAGCTCCTACTACAACAACTAATGCTACAATTGCTACGGCTACCACTACAAAAGCTGCTACTATCATTGCTAGAACTGCTACGATGGCTACTGTTACAAATGCTACTGTTAGTTCACCTACTGTTACTACTACAACTACTACTACTAATATTACTACTACTACTATTACTACAAGTCTTACTTCTACCACTAATAATTCTCCTACTACTACTACTTCTGCTACTACTAATGTTGCTTCTACTACTACTATATTTAATACTATTGCTACTGCTACTATTGCCACTATTGCTACTGCTACAACTACCACTACTGTTATAGATACTCCTACTTTAGCTCCTACTACAACTACTAATGCTATAATAGCTACAACTACCACTACTAACGCTGCTACTATTACTTCTACAACTGCAACGATGGCTACTGTTACAAATGCTAATGCCAGTCCTCTTACTACTACTACTACAACTACTGATACTAATATTACTACTACTACTATTACTACTAGTCTTACTTCTCCCACTAATAATTCTCCTACTACCACTACTTTTGCTACTACTAATGCTGCTTCTACTACTACTATACTAACTACTACCGCTACTACTACTATTGCTACTACTGCTACTACTACTGCTACTGTTGCTATAGCTACTTCTACTCTAGCTGCTACTATGACTACTAATGCTACAACAGCTATAGCTACCACTACTATAGCTGCTACTATTATTGCTACAATTACTACGATCGCTACTGTCATAACGACTGCTTCCAATCCTCCTACTGCTACTACTGCAATTACTCCTACCCATATTATTACCACAACTATTACTACTGCTCGTACTTCTACTACTACTAATTCTCCTATTACTACTACTTCTGTTACTACTAATGCCACTTTTGCTACTGCTACTACTCTTACTACTACAACTACTACTGCTGCTACTGCTATTGCAATTGCTATTATTTCTACTACTGCTTCTACTACTACTACTGCAACAACGGCTACTACTGCTACCATTACTATGACTGCAACTACTACTACGATTGCTGCTATAATTACAATAACAACAATAATTACTACCACAACAACTACTACTGCTACTACAGCTATTGCTACAACAAGTACTACTACTACTGCAACAACGGCTACTACTGCTACCACTTCTATGACTGCAACTACTACTATGGTTGCTGCTACAATATCAATAACAACAATAATTACTACAACAACAACTAATATTGCTACTACAACTATTGCTACAACAAGTACTACTACTACTACAACTACAACTATAATTGTTGTGGCTACTACTTCTACTACTGCTACTACTACTACTACTACAACAACAACAACAACAACAATAACTACTACTACTACTACTACTACTACTCCCAATACTACTACTACTTCTATAACTATAACTACTGCTATTACATCTACAATTAATACTACTACTACTATTAATGCTACTGCTGCTACTACTATCGCTACTATTGCTACTACTGTGACTACTACAACTACTACCAGTACGCCTACTACTACTACTGTTGTTGTTGCAGCTACTGCTACTGCTGCTACAACTACTATTACTAGTACAGCTCAGACTGCTACTATGACTTTGACCAACACAACTAGTACCACAATGACTATTACTACTACTACTGCTATTACAACTACTACTGCTACTACTACTACCACTTCTACAATGAGTACTGCTGCTACTACTGCTACTACTTTTACGACTACTATGATTACTTCTACTATTACTACTACTACAGCAAAAATAATAACTATTACTACTAAAATGACAACTTCTACTACTATTGCTACTTCTACTACTACTCCTACTAATAGTAATACTACAACATCAACTACAACTACTACTTCTAATACTACTACTACTATAACTTCTGCTACTACTACTATTACTAGTACAAATACAAATACTACTAATACTACTTTTGCTATCATTACAACTACTACTACTGCTATTACTGCTGCTACCACTACTACTACTAATATTGCTACTATGACTACAACTATTACTATTACTACTACAATTGCTGCTATAGTACTATTACTATTACTACCACTACTACTCCAAGTACTATTACTACTACAACTTCTATAACTACCACTGCTACTATTACAATAACAACTACTACAACTACTACTTCTACTACCACTAGTACTTCTACCACTACTGCTACTATTGCTACTATTAATGCTACTACTACTGCAACTACTACTATTTTTGCTGCACTACCATTACAACTACTATGTCTACTATTACTACTATTGCTATTGCTACTACTGCTACTACTGTAACTAATATTGCTGCTACCACTACTGCCACTACTACTATGACTACTACAACTACCACCACTACTTCTACTGCTACTATTGTGACTATAGCAACAACTACTGATGTTGTTACTTCTACTACTTCTACAACTACTACTCCTACTGCTACTACTACTACTTATCCTGCTACTACTAATACTACTACTACTTCTATTACTACTACTACTATTATTGAAACTACTGCTATTGCTACTACTACTTCTACTACTACCATTATGGCTGCTGCTACCACTATTGCTAATGGGGCTACTACTATTTCTCCTACTACTGCTACTATTGCTACTATGATAGCAACTATAACAACTGCTACTACTACTACTTCTCCTATTGCTACAACTACCACTTCTACTACTACTGCTACAAGTACTTCTACAACTACTACTGCTACTACTACTATTATTGCTGCTACTGCTACTACATGATCTATAACTTGTACTCCTACTACTATTGTTGCTATTATAACTGCTACTACTATAGTAGTAGGATAGCAGCAGCAGTAGTAGTAGTAGTTGTGATAGTAGAAATAGCAGTAGTAGTAGTAATAGAAGTAGTAGTGGTAGCCGGAGTAGTAGTAGCAAAAGTAGTAATAGAAGTTGTAGAAGTAGTAGTATTAGAAATTATAGTTGCAACGGTAGTAGCACAAACAACATTGGTCATAGTAGTAGAAGCAGTACTCACAGTAATAATAGAAGTAGTAGCAGTAGTTGCAATAGTTGTCATAAAAATAATAGAAGTAGTAACAGTAGCAGCAGTAACAGATGCAGAAGTAGTAGTAGTACTAGTAGTAGTAGTAGCAGTAGTAGCAACAGTAGTAGTAATAGCAGTTATAGTAGTAGCAAAAATTATAATAGTAATAGTAGTAGTTGTAGTAGAAGTAGTAGTAATAACAGCAGTAGCAGTAGTAGCAGTAGTAGTAGTGTAGCAGTAGTAATATTAGTTATAGTAAAAGTATTAGTAGGAATAGTTATAGTAGTGGTAGCAGCATTAGTAGTAGCAATAGTAGTAGTATTAGGAGAAGTACTAGTAGTATCTCAACAGTAGCTATAGTAGTAGCCGTAGGATGAGGAGGTGTAGTAGTAGTCATAGTGGCAGTAACAGTAGTAGTAGCAATAGTAGTAGTAGTAGCTATTGTAGTAGTTGTAGTAGTATTAGGCAAAGAGGTAGCTGAAGGAGGAGTAGTAGTAGCAAGAGTGAGAATAGCAGCAGGAGCAATAGTAGTTGTTGTTGTTGTTGTAGTAGTAGTACTAGTAGAAGTAGAAGTAGAAGTAGTAGTAGTAGTAGTAGTAGTAGCAGCAGCAATAGCAGTAGCAGTAGTGGTTGTTGGAATAGCTATAGACAGTAGTAGCAGTGATAGTACTTGTTGTAGGAGTAACAGTAGTAGTAGTGATAGTAATAGTAGTGGCAATAGTAGTAGTAGTAGTAGTAGTAGTAGTAGTAGTAGCAATAGTAGTTGTAATAGCAATAGTAGTGGTATTAGTAGTAGAAGTCTTAGTTGTAGTAGTAGTAGCAAGAAGTAGTAGTAGTAGTAGTAGAAATAGTAGTAGCAGTAGTAATAGTTGTAGGCGTAGTAGTAGCAGCAGCAGTGGTAAAAGTAGGAGTAGTTGTAGTTGTATGAATAGTAGTAGTAGTTGCAGTAGTAGTAGTAGTAGTAGTTAGAGTAGCATTAGTAGAAGTAGCAGTTGTAGTAGCAGTAGTAGTTATACTTAATAGTAGTAGTTGTTGATATTGTTATTATTATTATAGTAGTAGTAGTAATTGTAGTAATAGTCATAGTAGTAGTAGTAGAATAAGTAGTAGTAGTAGAAGCAATAGAAGCTACAATAGTAGTAGATGTAGTAGTAGTAGGTGTAGTAGTACTATTAATAGTAGTTATAGTAGTAGTAGTAGTAGTCATAGGGGTAGAATTAGTAGTAGTAGTGGTGGTGGAGGCAGCAAAAGTGGTTGTAGCAATAGTAGCAATAGTAGCAATAGCAGCAATAGCAGCAGCAGTAGTAGTAGTAGTGTAGTAGTAGTAGTAATTATTGTAGTATTAACAATAATAGTAGTACTAGTGGTAGAAGTAGTAGTAGTAGCAATAGTAGTAGTAGTCATAGTGGTAGCAGCGGTAGTAGGAGCATTAGTAGTTGCAGTAGTTGTAGCAAAAGTAGTAGTAGAAGTCGTAGTAGTAGTAGTAGTCACGATCGACATTGTAGTAGCCATAGTTGTAGTAGTTATTTTAGCAGAAGCAATAGTAGCAGCAGTAGTCGCAGTAGCAGCTATAGTAGTTGCCATAGGAGGAGGAGGAGGAGTAGTCATAGTGGTAGTAATAGTAGTAGTTGTAGTAGTAGTATTAGGCGAAGTGGTAGCAGAAGGAGTAGGAGTAGTAGTTGTAGTAGCAAGAGTGAGAGTAGTAGTAGTAGTTGTTGTTGTTGTTATTGTAGTAGTAGTAGTAGTACAATTAATAGTAGTAGTGGTAGTAGCAGTACTGGTTGTTGGAGTTGCTATGGTGACAGTAGTAGCAGTGATAGTAGCTGTAGTGGGAGTAGGAGTAGTAGTAGTAGTGGTAGTAATAGTCGTGGCAATACTAGTAGTAGTAGTCCTAGTAGCAATATAGTTGTAGTAGCAGTAGTAGTGGTAGTAGCAGTAGTTGTAGTAGTTGTAGTAGTAGTGGTAGTAGCAGTAGCAGTAGTAGTTGTAGTAGTAGTGGCAAGTAGTAGTAGTAGTAATAGCAGTAATAGTTGTCATAGTAATAGTAGTTGTAGTTGTAGCGATAGTAACAAAAGTAGTAGCAATAATAGCAGTAGTAATAGTTGTAGGAGTAGTAGCAGCAACAACAATGGTAAAAGTAGGAGTAGAAGCAATTGTAGGAATAGTAGTAGTAGTAGCAACAGTAGTTGTTGTTGTTGTAGTGGCGGTAATAGTAGTAGAAGTAGTAGTTACAGTAGCATTAGTAGAAGTAGTAGTAGCATAGCAGAAGAAGTTATACTTAGTAGTAGTAATTATAGTAATAGTAGTAGTAGTAGTAGTAGTAGTAGAAGTAGAAGCTGCAGCAGTAGCAATAGTAGTAGCTGTAGTAGTAGCAGTTATAGTAGTACTATTGCTAGTAGTTATAGTAGTGGTAATATAGCAGCAGAAGTAGTAGTAGCAATAGTGGCAATAGTAGTAGTAGTTGTAGAAGTAGTAGTAGTAGCTGTAGTAGTAGTAGTCGTAGTGGTAGGAGAGGTTGTAGGATAAGTAGTAGTTGCAGTAGTTGTAGCCAAATTATTAGTAGTCGTCTTAGTAGTAGTAGTAGTCGCGATAGGTAGTGTAGTAACCGCAGTTGTAGTAGTTATTTTAGCTGAAGCAATAGTAGCAATAGTTCTAGTAATAGTAGCAGTAGGAGTTTTAGCCATAGTAGTAGCTATCGTGGTATCAATAGTAATTGTAGTCATTGTAGTTGTGGTCGTAGTAATAGTAGTAGTTGCAACAATAGTAGTAGTATTATTAGCAGTTGTGGCAGTAGGGGTTGTGGTAGTAGCAGAAGTAGGAGTTGTAAGAGTAGTAGTAGCTATCTTAGTAGTTGCAGTTCTAGTGTAGTAGTAGAAGTAGAAGTAGCATTTGCGGTAGTAGTAGCAGCATTAGCAATACTTGTAGTAATAGTAGTTGTTGTTGTAGTAGTAGTAGTGGTAGTAGTATTATGGGTAGTAGTAGTTGTAGGACTTGTAGTAGTAGTAGTGGTGGTGGTGGTGGTGGTAGTAGTAGTAGCAGTAGCAGTTATTGTAGTAGTTATAGTAGTAGTAGCAGCAGTAGAAGTAGTAGTTGCAATCGTTCTAGTAGGAGTAGCAATAGCGATTGTAGCATTAGTAGCAGAGGGAATAGTAGTAGTAGTTGTAGTAGTATTAGCAGTAGTAGCAGCAGGAGGAAGAGGAGTAGTAGTAGTGGTAGTGGTAGTAATAGTAGTAATAGCAGCAGTAGTATTCGTAGGAGCAGCTGTAGTTGTAGTATTACGAGAAGTGGTAGCAAAAGGAGTAGTAGTAGTAGCAGGAGTGAGAAGAGTAGTAGTAATAGTAGCTGTAATAGTAGCTATAGTAGTCATATGAGTAGTACTAGTAGTGATAGTAATAGTAGTCGTAGTAGTAGTGGTGGCAGTAGTAGTAGCCATAGTTGTAGAAAGTAGTAGTGGTTGTAGTGATAGCAGTAGTAGTTATTGTTGTAGCAGCTGCAGTAGTATTGATAGTAATGGTAGTAGTAGTAATAGTTGTAGTAATAGGAAGTGGAGTAGTAGTAGTAGCTATAGTAGTAGTAGTTGTAGTGGCAGTAGTGGCAGTAGTATTAGTAGTGGCAAAAGTAGTAATAATAGTAGTAGTATGGGGAGTAGTAGCAGTAGTAGTAACAGTTGTAGTAGTAAGTTGAAATAGTGGTAGTTGTAGTAGTAATATTATTAGTAGAAGTAGAAGTAGTAGTAGTGATAGTAACAATAGTTGGAGTAGCAGTAGTCACAGCAGTGGCAGTGATAATAGCTATAGTAGTAGGATTAGTAGTAGTAGTAGTAGTAATAGTAGTAGTAGTAGTAGTTGAAAAGTAGTACTTGTAGAAGCAGTATTTGCCTTAGTAGTAGTAGCTGCAGTAGTAGTATTAGTAGTAGTAGTATTAATAGTGATTCTAGTAGTAGTAGCAGTAGTAGTAGTAGGAGTAGAAGTAGTAGTAGTAGTTGTTGTTGTTGTAGTAGCAAAACTAGCTATAGTAGTAGTAGTAGTACGAGGAGTAGTAGTAGTAGTAGTTGTAGTTGTAGTTGCATTAGTAGCAGTCGTAGTAGTTGCATTAGTAGTAGCCATAGTAGTCGTTACAGTACTAGCAGTAGCCGTAACGTTAGTAACTGAAGCTGAAGTAGTAGCAGAATTAATAGTAGCTGTTGCAGTAGTAGCAGCAGTAGTAGGAGTTGTAGTAGTTGTAGTATCAGTATGAATAGTAGTAAGAGTGGTGGTAGTAGTAATAGTTGTTGTAGTAGTAGAAGTAGCTATAGTGAAAGTAGTCGTAGCCATAGTAGTAGTAGTAGTCGCAACAGTAGGAGTAGTATTATGAGGAGGAGGAGTAGTAGCAGCAACAGTAGCAGTAGTAATAGTAGTAGTAGGTGTAGCAGTAGTAGCCGTAGTAGTAGTAGTAGGTGTAGCAGCAGTAATAGTAGCTTTAATAGTAGTAGAGTAGTAATAGTTGAAGTAGAAGTAGTAGTGCTGTGTTAGTAGTAGTAGTAGTAGTAGTAGTAGTAGTAGTAGTAACAGTAGTAGTAGTAGTAGTAGTAGTTGTGGTAGTAGTGTGAAAAGTAGTTGTTGTAGCTGTTATAGTCGTAGTTGTAGTAGTAGTAGTAGTAGCAGAAGTAGTAGTTGGACCGGTAGTAATAGTAGTAATAGTAGTAGTAGTAGTAGTAGTAGTAGTTATTGTAGTAAGAGTAGTAATAGTAGTAATAGTAACAATTGTAGTAGTTGAAGTAGGAGTAGCTAGTAGTGGTAGTATCAGTAGTAATAGTTGTTGCAGTACTAGTAGTGGAAGTAGTAGTAGTAGTAGCAGTTGTATTAGGAATTGTAATAGTAGCACCGGTGGTAGTAGTGGTGGTGGTGGTAGGCTGGCTTGTGAATGAAGGCTCAGGATGGCTTATGGCTGAAGTAAAGTAATGATAGTACGCTGCGCATGCTTGTCTGTACTACTATATGCGCATGCACCTGCTTGTCTGTACTATTACTACTGTTTGTCTGCATTTCCTGTATCTTGAAGCGAGGTCATACTTATCGCTTCTGCCTGTAAACACCTGCCCTATATATATCAAGGGGCAGATACTGAATGAATAATCGGAGAAAGCTTGAAATCACTTCTTTGCCTAGTTATTTCTTGTAAGTTTCCTGTTTAATTTCTGGTTTTAGGCGTTATTTCCCTGTTCTTCCGCATCATCCCGCCCTGCGCATTACTGGTATCAGAGCCTTATTTTTCATAAATTACTGCTTGATCCTTTGAAGTACGAAGGAGTTTTGTTTTAGATCTCTCTTAAAAATTCTTTCATTACGGACACCTTAAGGATTAAGTGGGATTTGGGATTTTCGACGATTGATTTGTGAAGGGGAAAAAGAACGGATCTCATCTTGGCAAGAGAGCTGTAAGACCAAGGAAGACATCCGTGTGATTCTCTTCGTCTCATCATTTCGTCTAGATGACCAATCTGGCTTAAAAATTTTGGAGTTCGTTGATGTCCGATGTTTGGGAGAAATCTGTACAAGACTGGTATAGCAAGTCAAAAACCGCTAATCTAGAGTACCTTGATCTCACCACCTCGCAGGGAGTAACCCTAAACCAGTTAGCCAATAATTTGGCCGTTGTTTATGATAGAACTTACCTTTCGTCCCGAGTCCATCTAAAACATTTCAAACAAATCCTTGAACGCTGTGAGTGTCTTGAATAAGAAATCCTAGAGCTAAAGAAGGCAGTAAAAACCTTGACCTCAGTATTTCTAGACAATCGACCACCATCCAGTGAGGAACTTCGCAGCCTAATTATGAAACTTCTGAGGAAGCCAAGTCACCCAGAGGATAGTTTTCTAGAAGACCTACACCTAACATTGAAAGGAATCCAGGAAAACTTGTGCTTCCTGGTGCAGTTGCAGGAGAAGGTTCCTAGAGAAACAAAGGGCAGGTTACGGGTATTCCGTGACCCATTTCAAATCCTGAAGGAGGAGAACAGCAAACTCGGCAACAGCAGCGATACACAATGGCCGGGCAACCATCCTCCTCCCCCTCACTCCCCCTGTTTGAAGATAGGATTAGGGAGTACAGTCGAGGGCGGCGAAAACTCCACAATGCGCAGCAAGGGGCCAGGAGGCTCGGAAGGCGCCTAGCTGGAAAATCGCTTCCACAGTAGGTCCTTGAGCAGCACATTGATCCGCAAGCTGATCTCAGGACATCAATGAAGGAACGGGCCTCTATCGTCCCAGCGGAGGTCCTGTACCACTCACGGAGTGACGATAATCACCATCGGGTCTATATGCATAGGTCGGAGGAGGCCATATTATGCATAGACGACGACCAGCAAGACCAGAGATTCATTCAAGAAGAGAGCTTCCGGCAGCTCCAGCAGAGTGGGTTCAGGTATATCCATTTGGGTATACTCCAGGTAAGAATACAGGCCCTTCACAGGCAAGAGGAGGGCACAATGTCTCTCGTTCTCTTCAGGGACATTCGATGGGTTGGAGATAGATCCATAATAGCCACTATGGAAGTCGACCTAACCAGGGGAAGTCAACTTGTCTACATCATCCCCAATATTATGCTAACAATAGGGGACTTTTACAGGAATATCCAGGTGTCCATACTGACGAAGGGGTATAAGCAGTGGCAAAATGGCGAGGCCAATTTGCTAATCACCAGGGGTCTTATCGGCAGACTCTCAAACACCCCCAATGTCGGCTTCGCGTATGAAGTAGAGGGAGTCGTGGAGTACCTCGTAAGCCACGGGGTAAGAGCACTCCCAGGGAGGCGGTACACAGCAGAGAGCCTCCAGGGACTCAACTGGGTCATTAGGCCGACAAAAGCCTCGGGCACACTGCAGCCAACCGAGGTAATGAGCAAAGAACTAATTGACGGAAGCATCGCTCTTAGCTTTCGAAATTATACAGATGCTACTCCACGAGTATCAGTATACTCGAAGGAGGAGGAGTTAACAGGCGATGAGGAGGAAATCACCAAGCACATAGTAGCAGCATTCCTGGTTTCAGAATCCGACCACGAGCAGGCCGCTCCTGAGGGAATCCATGCAGGGGATGCACGCCTAGGGGCCTCTGCACCTCAGTCCATGGTTATAACTCAGGAGAAGCCTGATGATGTGGACGGAACTTACTTTTCCTGCCTCATAGATGAGGAGTTCCAAGGAGGAGGAGCAACCGACTATCCAGTAAGGAGGAAGGAGTTAACAAGGGGCCAGGATCCCTACCAGGATGGGAGCGAGCATGGACCAATCTGGGACAGGTACCAAGATGATGAAGCTGAGGAAGGCGGCAATGTAATCGCCGCAGGATTCGAAGACCCCAGCCCCCAAAGTGAGCTTGAGTACCCGGCGCTTAGGCAGTTATCTGAGGCGCTCTACTCATCCAGCGTCGTCACCTCACCATATCAGCCCCCTGCTGATACATCGATGGGACCGCCAAGCTACCCCCCCGCAGAGGCTTCACACAGGCAAGGACCAACTTTCAGGGTCCCTGAAAGGGCCACATTCCGAAGGGCAGTAAACAACGAAATGTGGACCTTACCTTCAGCCCAGCAGAATGGGGGAGCCCTCTTTGTTATCCCAGAGCAATTGGGAATGTTTGACGACGCATTCTCTCGATGGGAGTCGGTGACCAGGAACCACGTAGCCAGCATTGCATTTACTGATGTCAGGGACAAGCTGGACTACATTGAAAATCTCCTTGGAGAAGTGGAGAAGCTCACCTGGGTTCAGTGGCGAATGCAGTACAGCACTGAAAACCAAGGCTTACTGACCACTGGAGAAGGGCAAGAGGGGACACAGAATATTTTGTCCCAAATGAGGCACGTATTCACACTGGAAGACCCAACTACAGGTTCCACAGCCATTCAGGATGAGGCCTACAGAGACCTCGAGCGGCTGTCCTGTGACAATGTTAAAAACATTGTCAAGTTCATGAACGACTACCTGCGGCTTATAGCTAAAATAGGAAGGTTGTACACACGGGCAGAACTCTCCGAGAAGTTCTGGCTAAAGATGCCTGCTGACCTGGGCAGGCGTATCAAAGAGGCATTTGACCACCGGTATTCTGGAGTAACGGTAGGGGTATTGCCTCGCATTCTCTTCGCACATAAGTTCTTGGAAGCAGAGTGCAAGGAGGCTGCCTTTCGAAGGTCACTGAAGGACCTGTCATTCTGTAGCCAGATCCCAATACCTGGCTACTATCAGAAGGAGAAGAAGTATGGATTAAGGAGATCCACAACCTACCGAGGTAAGCCACATGAGACCCATATAAGGGTGGAAAAATGAAAACATCTGATAAGAAACAGGAAGTGCAGGTGTTTTCTTTGTGGGCAGGAAGGGCACTTCGCCCGGGAATGCCCTAATGAGAAATGAAATGTCCGAAGAATGGCAGTCTTCGAATAGCTCTCAATACCAGAGGATTATGACGTTCTGTCGGTCCAAGAGGGAGAAGCTCAAAGCGATGCTATCTTCAGCGTCTCAGAGGGAGAAAACGAGGAGCTAGAGCAGGCCCTCAAAGCAATGCTCCCCAGCACCAGGGAGACAATCTACATGCTAGGGGAAATGGAAGGAAGTTATCGGCCACTCATCAAACTACCACCAGAGCAAATGAGCTGCCTACACCAATGGGAACACAACGGATTCATACTGGCGCAGTACAAAAATTGCTCGTGCTGCAAGAGGAAAACACTGCAAAGA